>JAJJMC010003095.1:42054-54859 GCA_023531435.1 Papaver californicum
AACTTTGTGAAAAAATGTTTGTTATAACGTGTTAAAATATATTTATAATTATAAAATGTGAACTAGTATTTTTTTATAAAATTATACATGTAAAATATATGCACCGATATTCCACCAATATTTAAACAGAAATTTCCCCGGTATACCGACGTACCAGTGTATAACTCTCGATCGGTACGAACCGAAATCTCCGATATAATACAACCTTGCTCAGGACACATAAAATACCTTCAACAATGTTTAGAATTAGGCTAGTAGTCAAGTCCGTCTTTCTCAGCTTCTGTTCAATGTTTGTTTCCTTTTCTTTTACATTGACAGCTGGAAAGAGAGAGAAGGGGGCCAGCATATAGTTACCTGCCGCCATCCCAGTCACAACTTTCTTTCAAGGACAGCTTCTGCATCTTCCTCCTTTCACAAGTCTCACACAATTATTATAAAATTCCATTTTGTTTGTCTGCCCTTTCTCAAATATCTGGTCCTACCACCCATACTCTTTACGCTCACCAAGGTAGATCGAGTACGACACCATTGGTCATTCGCCATTCAATTGTGCTTCCTTCTGTATCATGAAAAAACCTACTCCCTATAATTATTACTATTACTTTTACATTTTAATCTAAAAATAAGTCAAAATAAAAAAAATAATAGTAACATTTTGCTGAAACGAAGATAGAATTATTTATTTGTTTTTAGAAAGAAACTTGTTGTTGGGGCGCTGGAGTTGGGGGATTATCATCCATGGATGCATTATGATTTAAATGTCGAAAACATGCATAGAAGGATCTAAAAATAACTAATATCAAAATCACATTTTTATTAACTAAATCTAAATTTATAACTATTTTTTAAGGAAAAAAAAACTTTAAATTTATTCTCTCATTTTTTTCTTCATCTGTTCCTAATTTTTTCTCTTCCTCAATCGTTTTTTCAAACAACGATTCATTGCCAAATCAAAATAACTTTTATTAGGTAAAAATAAAAAAAAAATATCATTTTTTTACTTTTAATTGGTTAAATAAGTTAGATTGTTCGAAATTCAATTTCAAGTTTTAGCTTCAGAAACTACCTGCGGTTGGGAATTGATGAAATCCCAGCCGTAAACAACAAATTACCGCTGGGAATTGATGAGCTAGATAATTATACAATTACGGTTGAAAAATGAAGAACTCCTTGCCGTAAGTTTGATTTAATTTTTTCATTACGGCTGGAAAAAATGAACTCCCAATCATAGTGACTATGAAGTTTTTCACTTACGCTGGGAAATGATAAAGACCCAGGCGTAAATAGGATTTCATGGCTAGGTTACTATTGAGTCTTAGCCATAAGTGGTTCTGAAATTTCAAAAAAAAAAAATTATTTGATTTTCAAACACCGACTATAAATCAATTCATTAATCTACTCTAACCAGTAACACTTAATTAGCTAATTTATTAACACAAATCAATAGAGGGTGGTTTAACCATTATCAAAAAAGTTTAGGATAAGGGGTTATTGAGTTTACTACTAAATAACCTTATTTTGCCTTATTGCCAGCCCATAAAGAAAAATCCTGAAGCCTCAATAATAGGCTTCATTGTAAAATATTTTTGTGTTTAATCTTTTCTTAGTCTAACTTAATTTCTACCTGAACTTATAATACTATTCATTTTTATTATCGGTAACAAATTTAGTACCGATCAATATTATCGTCCAATAACTTTATTATTGTATAATAATGACATTAGCAATGTACAATATTACAGTACATGACAACTACAGAGGTTGTGTGTTATTATCTGTTAAGAGGTAGGCAAATCGAACAAGAATACTGAGAGATTATAACACATGATCTTGTTTGTTTCAATTTAATTTGGGATCTAAATATGATTCGAAATCTGGTTGATTCAATTTGATTCGGATGTCAGATCATTTGTTTTTCATTTTTATGAGATCATCCTCGGCTTATATATACGATCAAGAGGTATTTCATTCATGTATAATTTTGTATTTGACTTGTTCGACACATATCTGACCATTTTTAAAAAAAAAAAATTATACTATTTAACAAATTTTGAACCAAATTCAGATAAATTTTAATTTAAACAAGTTAGTTGAGTTGAAAAAAAAACACATGTTACAAACCTTATTTAATTGATTCCAAAGTTATTCCACTTCAAACTTTGTAATGGGCTAGGTATTGTGGATCTCAGTTCCATAACACAAAACATATAATCTGTGTTTTGGATTGAAAAGAAAATCCAAACAAAAAAATTGAGACCTAAAAATAAAAGATATAACCAAAAAATAGGGAGGAGGGAGGGAAAGAGAGAGAAAAGTATTTTATTGTGTAATAGTTTTTCGTTTAACATCATGAAACCACTACATATTTTATTGTAAATTCCTTAGTTTGTTCCCTCTTTATAGGGAACCAACTTTAGATTAGTGACATAAATGAGAGTTTTAGACTTGGAATCACAATATGAAGGGCCATAAGGCCCTGAGAGTAAATCCCACTCAAAGAGTCCAAATCCAAAATCCCAAAGATCATTCTGAATATATGGAAAATGAACTTTGGAGCATAAGTGAAAAAGATAATGAGTTACCACTGAGATAAAAGGAACTCATTACCCGTTTTAGAACCAATCTTTAGGGTTCAGAATACCTTATTGGCTCCAACAACAGAGATGGTATGTGTTTGGAGCAATATAGTCAATCTCGGTCGAGATACAATAATTATAAATATAAAATTTGGAACAAAAATTTTAACAATAATCTCCCTAATATAAAATTGTACCAATATTTCGGTCCCGACCAAGATAAAATGAAATACACATCGGGTTGGAGTCCACTTTGGAGTGACCATAGACCTTATTCCATGCGTAGAAAATTATGACATTACATACTTTTTTAGCAAGAATTTTTATTAGTAATTTTTTTGTATAATAATTGTCAAAGTTGATTATTTTTTTCATCAAAAAAATTAAGGAAAATTAATTACAGTAAAATACTTTCAAAACTACATTTTCTTTGTTATTTTTGTTTCAAATTGCATGTTGATCTTCTACTAAATCTCAACATTGCTTCAACCATTATATCACTTACAAAATTAAACAACCATTATATCACTTACAAAATTAAACAATCTATTTTTAGTACATCACTGCATAATTATGCAAGATATCTCGAATTTCATACTCTCTCCATTTTAAAATATCCGTCCTCTCTATTTTTGTCAGTTTCAAAATTTTGTCCAGCTTCTGTTTATAGTCGTATTATCTCGATAAACTTTCAAATATACATTTGATCTTTTATACTCATAAACTTAATTTTAATGGGACCTAATTTAAAATATTAAGTAATATTCGTATAATTAGGAAACAATTGTACTAATATCTTTATTCCTTATATTTCATTCATTTTAAAAATAAAATGATATTTTTAATTTTAGTAATTATAAAACATTTAGTAGGGATAATTTTGGATATGCCTCCGATCTCCTTAATAATTTGACTTAGTCAAAGCGGACATATATTTTAAAACAGAGGGAGTAATACAATTTCATCCTTCTTGTAGAAAAGTTTTGGAAACAGTTTGTCGTACGCTACGACATCATCAAAGATTTGCAAATATACATAGTACACATATATTTATTTTAGTAAATTATCAAATTTACATGCAAAAATGTAATACTAATAAAGTGAGGATATTTATTAGTTATTTCCATTAAATCATCTAGTTGATGGCTTATTTGAAGTTTTTTTTTGGATTAGACAATTTGATACCCTTTTGCTAATTTACCAAAATTCGATACCGTTCCAGCAAAATTCTTTAAGTCACAAGAGCAAAGGCTATGAGTTGAAAGACTCAATCAAAAAGAAAAGCTTTAAGGAATTTGATCAAATTTAAGGATACTATGGGTAGAGGGAAGCCCTCTTTAACCCTAAACTTAATCAATCACTTGTTCAATTGAAAAAGCAGTTTAAAAGTCTTCGTTATACGGCTGAATGTCTTCCCTTTGAAAGACAAAAACAAGGTTGACCATCTGCCCCTTGAAGTAAATACTATTAAAGTATATTATTAAAAAAATAATTTTTGTTTGGAACAACATACCGTCTTCCCTTTAAAGTTATACTCCCTCAGTACCATAAAAATAAAGCCTTTTATATGTTATTTTTTCAAACAAATCCTTACTAATAACTAGCGTTGTTAAACTTTTCTCGAAGAAATATAAAGAATCTGATAGTCATGTTTATACTCATTGCATAGATCTTTTAAGAAAGATTTTAACAGTATAACATTTACGAATATCCTCCTTTTAGTTTGTGAGATATGTCAATTTGAAGTTTTAAAACAAAAGGGTAGATAAGGGAAAACTACTAAATATGGGATGGAAGGAGTTGTTGTCAAAATTTACTCCTTCCGTCCAAGTTATATAGGCATAAAACAAGTTTGTATTAGATTAAAATAAATATGAAAGTTATAAAAATAATTTTTTTTCTATATTACCCCTCCTTTTTCGATGAAAACTATAAGCATTAAATTCGTTTTAGTGTAATATTAATATCATTAATAAGAGTATATGTGAAAAATTATCTAGGAATTAGAACTATGTCTATCTATATGGACAACCAAAAATAAGAAATATATTTATATATCTTGTACAAAGGGAGTAACATAAAAATTATTAAAAAACTAACTTTTGATTTTGGGTGGTAAACCGCCCTTTGACGTTGAAATTGTTAAATCATAATATAATAGCTATTAAAAATTTTCAAAACGGCTAAAGGTATGTTGTACATCGTGTTTGAAACTCCCAATCCCACGGTGGGAAACATATCCTATCAGTTTTATTTTTAATCATTTTAAAATGAATGTATCTCGTAGCCCTTGCTTTAAACAGTGTAGTGAATTTTGAGTCTCGTTCTCATCTCGACCGAGATCAGAACATTTTAACAAAAAATAAATTATGAGATTTTCGGTGAAATATTAAAGTCTCATATTATGTACCTCTAACATGTACGTTAAGCATTTTGTACATATTACATATGTTAAACTTGAATGGATATAATAAAACAACACCAATTTTCAATAAAAGTAAAACTAAAAATCAAATTGCATAGTGTTGGCTTTGATTTTTATAACCAAATTTTCATACTATTCCTCGAATTACTAATTTATCTCGACAAGTTTTTAAATTAATTCTTTTTTAACCGGTAAAGGGTAAAAAAAAAGAAAAAAAATGACGCTAAAAGTACTGATAGGATTATAAGCAAATTTTATCGGCTAAATCTCGTCCCGCCCAGATTAAGGCTCGCCTTACGCATGGACCGAAACAGTGATTCTGGAAGAAATCTCAATGGAAACAATGGGTATAAAGTATAATCTTTAATTAGAATTAGGGTAATTCCGAGCCGACTCGGTATAACCGGGAAAACTCGGTATAAACCGGGAAAAATAGGTACTAAAATGCGCCTATAGCGTTTCGAGTCTTCGACCACGACAGTCCTAACAAAGCGCGTCTGGTTTTGAGCCGGCACATAGGTAGGCAAATCTCGAATTGCCAAGGTCAATTTTTCTGTTAGACTTTTCTTTTGGTTTAATCTGCTAACAACTGGGCCCCACGTTTCCTTCTATCAACGAATTCAAAATTCTAGCACACGATTCATTCTTTTAAATAATAAACACAGGTGATACTGAGGGGTACCGATTATTTCCAACTCCTTGTTCATAGATAAGGGATAACCTCGACCAAAACTATCTTACCGTTTCATACTTTCCATTCACAAGACCTTAGTAGTTTATAGCATTAGCCTTTGTCCATTGTTTTTAAGTCTTGCCAACCAAAGTCCTAGTAATTTTACCACAATGTTGAGTCACTACACAGTACAAAAAAGATTGTATATCGTTCAATGTTCTAAAAAATCAGTACGCTCTAGCATAGAGACCAGAAATTAGGTCTCGCATATGGTATGATCTTCATCAACAATCTTAGCCAAGTTAAACTTTTTGCACACATTGTACCTTTGAAAATTTAGTGGTTACTAAATCACTCGATTTTTTTGAATAATTTCCAATTGAATTTATATCAAGAGGGTAATAAAAATGGAGACCGTTAAGAGATTCCCTCTTGCTTCGAAACACTGTGGTGAGTCGCGGTCTAAAAGTCTGACCGGATTTGGTATCTCCTTATATCTGGTCTGGTACCTAGTGGCTAGTATTAGCACTATTAATTTATAATTTATTTCTTCCATAGTTATTTAATCATGTTAAAACCTTAGTTTGTAATCTCAATAATTATTTTCCTCGGTTTAGGTCTAAAAAATCTTAGGTGATAGGTTTTGTTTATTTTGGTTCTTTTTAGAAGATAAAAATAATTGTTTGGAATATTTAAGGATGTGGGAATCCATTCACGTAAAACCGTTTATCCTTCATAATTAACAAAGAAAGACCTGAGATCTTTCTCTTATCCGAAACAAAGTCACAAAAACATCTGGTGAAATCTCTCCTTTTATTCTATCCTAATTCTCATATTATGGACACAATAGATCTAGCAAGAGGAATAGCAATTTCCTGGTTAGATGGATTTCATTTTGATATAGTACAATAGAATATTAATATGATAAATATCATAGTTCAAACTAATTTTGATCTAAACAATGAAGTCTTATTTATTTTTATGGTAGTCCTTACCCATCAAATATGAACATAGCTTGGGATTTCATATATGAAATAGTTGATCAAGTAAATAGGCACAAAATGCCTTGGATGCTTCTAGGAGATATGAGCCTAATTTTTAACAAATCTGAAAAAATAGAAGGTTTACCTTTCAACCCTAAAGACAGTGAGTACTACCATAATATCTTCCAAAGAGCAAGTCTTATTGATATGATTTTACTCGGAACAATTATAGGAAAGACTCTGTCAATATTAAAGAAAGGCTAGATAGAGCAGTGGCCAATGCAAATTGGAATCTGCAATTCCCTAAAGCCAACCTAACTTATCTGGTAGATGTGGGTTCAGATCTTTGCCCTATCTCCATTTCTATAGATGATGCCTATGGAAAAATAGAATGAACATTTAAGTTTTATGATACCCGGCAGAAAGAAAGTTCTTATGTCCAAACAATTAAAGAATCTTGGAACCAAATTTCAACAGATAACTCGGCTGATGTTTTGGTCAATAGTCTTAGTAATTTAGGATCTAAACTGTTAGATTTGAAAAGAAATGTCTTTGGACAACCTTCAAAACAAATTAAAAAACTTCTAACACAAATTGATTACCTTAATTCTTCTCAGTATAACTATAGGAAGGAAGATCAAATTCAAACTAAGATGTTAGCTCTTGAAAATCTACATGCTACTCAGGAAGCTATTGTTAAACAACAATCTAGAGATAATATTATAAAGCTAGGGGAGAAAAATACTAAATATTTTCATACTATTACTCTTAGAAGGAGAAAATAGAATAAAATAGAATGCTTGAAAAATAATAGACACATTTATATGTCTGAATTGTTCCCAATTTTTATATTGTTAGAACTTGATAGTGCACAAATTATGCTATTTTATGTGTTTGTAAGTATTTTTGGGAAATAAACAATTATGGAAAAATCGGCTCAGAAAGTGTTAAAGGCACCCCAGAATTTGTTTAAAGGCACCCATCCTATTTCAAAACACAAAATTTGGCGGTATCTTTTACCCTCAACTGCATGAATTTTTGATCGAGAAATCTTGAAAATCTGGAAGAGTGTTAAGACAAGATATTGTCATGTCTTAATAAGGAGAGTTTATACGTGATTAAAAGACAATAAAATCAACAAAATATTCGATTCATCACGAGCTCAAACAAATAAAGAAAGATTTTTAGTCTCGTTTTTTTTTCTTCATATTTTGATAGTTTGATTTGGGAACAAATTACACTCTCGGGCTGGAATAAAGTGACAAAAGGAAACCTGGTCGAGAAAACAGAATCATCGTGAAGAAAAAAATATCCAAGAAGAAATAAAATCCCGAGAATTTATTCTCATTAAAAGAAAAGAGATTATGAAGCTTGGCTATTGTTCTAATATAAATAAAAGGGGTGATCGACAGCTGGGGGGGTGGGGGTGGCAGAGGCCAGAGATCAAGAAAATAAAAAATCAGATTCATCTCTGCTTGTGAAGAATATGATAAGGAAATCGTTGCCTAAAGTTTGAAGAAACCATTGTAATATGGTGAACAGTTGTTAATAACCGTTTCCTTTTTTTTTTTAATTTTAATATCTTTTGTAACAATTTTGTGAATAGTATCTGCAACAGTTTCTAAGCTTTATACATAAAAGAACATTCATTTATTTACTGATCCCGGAGTAAGTCGTTTATTCATTAAAGCCTTTTATTCATTCTTCGACTCAGTTGGTCAGATCTTTTTGTATTTTCCTTCTTCTCAAACACTTTTGAGCTATGCACCTATCTTTTGAGAGTGTTTTGAGTGTGATGAGCTAAACCAGGAAGCTATTTTTCACATTAGTTTGGTAAATATAATTGATATTTTATGACTTTTTGTATTTATTTTAATGGATTTATAATTTTTACTAATTGGTTGTCATTTAATTTGATGGGTCATGCTTAGCTTAGGTGTTTTGATGATCCATGCTTAGGATTTACAATCAATGTTTTAAAAATCTATCTTTACCAAAGAAATAGAGTCCATAGAAGAACTTTAATTGTTTAGAATTGATATATGCATCACTCGAGTATGAATAAGGTGAAATCCTGAGTCTCAATATCTTTTAATATTTTTACCATCTTTTGTATATAATTGATAATATTATAAATTAAAATTAGGTCTAAGAAGGTAACCAACTTCAAAACCCCTAATTAATAAATCGTCCATTTTTTCTAGCCCTTATATAAAATGGCCTTTCTGTTAGTTATTTAACCTGGCCCTACTAAAATGGTCAAATACTTTGATTTAGTCAATTATGCATGTTGCAATTACCATTATATCCTTATTGACCTATTCTTCTTCTCGCACCAAGAGGCAACTTTGCTGCCGGCTAGCCATGAGTACGAGAGAGGTTGTGCTTCGGGTGTGAAGAGTTTTTTTGAAGTCGAGAGGTACACCGAACTTGTAATGAGAAATGGTAAAATTTTTGGCTTTAGTTGGAATGAAAAATACAGGGAAGCAAAGAGGTTTTGTTGTTGTTGGTTTCAAGGATTAACTGAGTAGATTAATGAAGACATTTGAGTTCTTAAATGAATTGGAAAGACGGGTTTGATATAGATTCGAGTTGGAAGAGTCTTGATCTAATTGTGGTCGTGAAATCAGTAAATGAGTTGGGATTATCTACCGTTGAAATTGATAATGAATGGATGAGATTAAGGTTTGTTTGATAGTTTTGAATGAATTAGACATGCGTATGAATTTAATTGGTTGTTTGCGAATTTAAACGAATGGGTGTTCATTAAAACTGGTGATAGTGGTGATTTGTTAGTTAATATATCACCAGGAGGCACCAAAACATGGAGTACTTTGCTTACTCATTTGAAAGGAAGAGCAGCATGAAGGTGGCACAAGAGCTGTTTAGTAAAAGTGCATCAAAGGGATATTGTGTTTCAAGAGCAAAAATGCTATCAGTCTCCAACTGCCTATTCTAATAGATCTGACAATCTGTACAATGGGTATTTTGTTCATGAGATGGGGTTTACCCTTGGGTGTCAGTCCGATTTTCATTTTATGTATTCTTTGGTTCTTATGAATATAAATGATGCTAAAATTTGTGTTGACAAGAAGTTAGCTGTTGAATTGTCAAAGAGATAGAGTTTTGTTGCTCTTTTTGGCTAGCATAGTTGGAATGTGGAAGGGCCGGGAGTACACCAGTTGTCTCATCACTTGCCTGGTACAATGGGAGCAAAACCTTCTCGGCTACAGCTACAATGTGTGGATCAGTAATCGTGGACTGTTCTTCAAAACCTAACTGATGTTTTTCACTTGGTATGAGTCACCGAGTTGACTCAAAAATAACTCATGACACTAACTCGACCTAATCAGTCCATAAGAGGGGCGTAAATATTTTTTACTAAGTAGGATAACTGATACGTAGGCATTTAACTAACGTTATCCGTTTTTTGAACGGAAAAGGTCAATGTCAGCCGCTTTATATAATGGGTCAAAAAAACGGTCATTATTATAACCCAAAAAGTTGGCCGCTTTATTAAAAAACCCAAATTAAAATTAGGTCTAAAATCAATCTTTATAAGTCTGGGTAATGAATCTTATTTATCACTTGTCATAACCACATCAATTTTTGGCGCCATCGACGCGGACTTGTTTTTAGGTTAGGGTTTTAGATTTCTATTTGTTTTAGGTTTAGTTTTTAATTAGTTTAGGGTTTTTGTTTTTATTTTTATTTTTTATTTTCAATTTACTTGGGTATTTCTCTTAGCTTTGTTGTGCAGGTAAAGTTTTGCAATTTATTGTGGAAATTGCCTACCTAAAAAGGTAAGTGGTATACCTCAATTTTTTATTTTTAGATTTTCATTAATTTTTTTATTTGTATATATTTCTTTTAGCTTTTATTTTATTTTATATATATATATAAAAAAATACCGTGCACACACCAATTGCATTCGTCAGACTAGCGATTTTAGGAAAACTCGTAGAAAAATCAGTTGAACCCGTGTCTTGGATGGGAGTTACCAGCTGAAATTCCACAAGCCTTAGCCCGTACCTTTGACCAGTTTTTGATTGTAGGTATATTTCGCTAAGGTAACCTGAGCTTACCTGATTTAGTCGAACCTGCATTTGCACTGGTATTAAGATAGCCAATATAATGAATATCTGACTTAGTTTCAAAACAGACATTACCCGTACTATGACCATAATGTGGATAGTACTTGGGACCACTACCAACCTTCTAAAGGTTATGGTTCATATCATAGTGATCACAATTACTATTCGTACGCGCACCAGTCATATGAACGGGAAAACGAGCAAAATTCGAGTTATTTGTCTTTAAAGGATTCCCTTAAGAAGTTGCAAGCTAGTACTATTTCTTTCAAAAATTCCATGAAGAAGATATGGTCTAGTACTCCTTATGGTGACCCAAATACTTCTCTAGAAGAATTACCTGAGTAGTTGCGATCGAGTACTTCTTATGAATCTATTACGACTCTAGAAGAATCACTCAGGAAGATAACTGAGATAACAAATAGGCTTGAGTTAGAGACAAATAGGTACAAGTTAGAGACAAATGAAAGAATTGCAACGATGTGAATTGCTCAAAATAATCTTAATTGTCAAGTGTTTTCAACATTACCCTTGATAATAATGATGGATATTTACCTAATTTAGAGGGAGGGGTTAGAATTGAAAACACTACTTGTTTAGATAAGGTTCGACCATCTTCATGTTATTATGGTGATGATTATGATGATGAAGAATCTGGAATATATAGGCATAGTAATCAGGAACTTGTTACTCCAATTGAGCTTCATGAAAATAATGTTATTTCTGGTTCAAATCCTAAAATTTAATGATTATTCACCTATTCAAGAGGAAGAGGATTTGACTAAAGATACAATTGTTTTGGACGATGTAGTTTTTCCTTGTTATGAAGCCGATGATGGATTAGGGGAACGGGTTTATCCCGAGACTAGTGTTTTAGAGTCCAACGATTCAGGAACAATAGTCTCAAACAAAGATAATAGACTCGTTGAGATTTTAAATATGAGTGAGGATGCACCTCCTGATTATAACTTAGAAAAAACAATTGACTATTTTTAAGAATCTGATGATCTAGAAATTAGGGATATTGTGAATAGTCTTTCTAGAGACACCCAAAATTCTAAGTTTGGGGATGGTTGTCATTCTCCCTGTGCTTTACCTTTAACTCTTAGAAAGATCCCACACTTGGGACTTGACATATGTGCCTCTACCATTTTAAGAGATTATCTTCAAGAACTGTTTTCCGAACCGAATGATGTCCAAAAAGAAGTTCAGTTGTTAGAGACCCATCCTATGGTTGATGTGGTCTACCCAGGTGATAATACCAAGATTGAATTTGTTTTCCAACCAAAAAAATTTCTTCCAATTGTGGGAACGTTTGAATTTCAAATGTGTCAGTCATTAAGTTTTGAGACTAAGCCTAATTACTTTAGGAGATTAGAATCGACACATTTGCTTAAGAATGACCACCACCTCCATTGTGGTCAACTGTGTAAGTCCAATCTGATTAACTTTGAGGATCCATAATTATTCAGGTTACTTTTATGTGCTTTACAACCTAACCTTTCTGATCCTGCCTATGAGGAAATCCATCCCATGAAAATATTTTATCTAGACCCTTTTCTAGATGTTGAACCTGAACCACAACTAAATGTAGTTGTCTTAAACAAAAAACTAGATAAGGGTGTGCCTGGTTTGTTCATTTTCTTGGCCTGTTGCAGTTTCCTTTTATTTGTGTCAGCTCTATTTGATTAAGATGACCCACAGTTGTTCCGGCTATTGCTATATGATTTTATGAGGTAACTAATTATTTTCAAAGTATACTTGAAGACTTTAAACTTGGCACTTTGATGTGGTTTTATATAGTGGTAAAAAGAGGTTCGATTCTCGAACTTGTGAAGGTAATGATTTTAGAAAATATAGGAATTAATCTAAACTAATAAAAATCAGGAAAATAAACTAGAGATGATTTTTAGAAAATATGGAGAAAACCAGGAATCAAGATTCGGTTATTTCTAACAATTTATGTGATTAATCGGGTAATTCTTTTAAATAAATTAAGCTCAAATATTGCCAAAATAGGTTTTATGCAAACAAGTAGAGGTAAATCATAAGCATGG
>JAJJMC010003097.1:0-35397 GCA_023531435.1 Papaver californicum
ATCTTTTAATTGTTGGGGGTCTAGTCTGAGTATGTCAAAGATCTTTTTTTCTTTCTGAAGATGTTAAAAAGGATTAACTTTTGTTGTTCTAAATAAAGATTTATTGTTAAGATTTTAGTATGTGTGCAACTGCAATAAAACCTGCTTCTTATCGAGTTTGAAATTGCTGGCATCTAAAATGTTTCTCTTGATACTGCAGTACAGAGATCAAGAACTCGATGTTGGAGGAAAGTTTGCTCTTTGAAGCAACAGCGGCGCTAAAGCTCGTAAGTGTGGGAACAAAGTAAAGAATGGTGAGATAAGCTAGAAAAAGTTGGAAATGAGTATCTGAAATTGAGGCCAAAATGATGAGTCTGTCAAGTGTATGCACTGACTCGTTGGTGTGTTCTGGTTTTGTTGCACTGGTTTATGAGCAGAGGGATGCAGCGAAGGTAATGGTTAAATGGTGGGAGTTCCAAAGAGTGCTGTCAGAAAGTGTGAGTACTTGGTTAGAATCCCTTGTTATTTTTCCTCTTAAAGCTCTTTCTTAACGTTGTTATTAGTGCTGACTTTACTTGTACTATAGGCTGTATCACTACCACTTGTTTGTATTTAAATTCGATTTGATAAACTGTTTATGATTGTTTTAATTATTTTGGTTGGCATTAGTCTCGTGTCACTTTACCTTATCAGCTCATGAAATAAGCAAGTCAAGCTTGCCCTTTAGTGTGCTAGCTCAAACAGTTCAGTAACAGCTGCTTGTTTTATGACAAGAAGCTTTTTCTGAACTCGAACCAATGTTTTCATTTTAGTACAATTTTTTTTTCTTCTTGAAATTGAAAATGTATGTAAATCTGAAGGTTGCTCTTATAGTTTTAGGCTTTTAGCGCGTATTTTACTAGCAGTAGCAGAGCTTGCTTGAGAATGTATTTGTTACCTGCATTTGACTTTCACATCTACTTGCATATTTAGAGTAGGAGAATCTAGTGCGAAGTGCTGCCTGTGTAAGCTAGCTAGACTTATAACTCAAATCTAGTACAAACGTTGGTGGTTCAAAATTTGAAAGTAGCTCTGTCCAGTTTGAGTGCTGTCCCCAGGCCCCTTACCAAACAACACAGCTTGGCGAATGTCTTTATTTCAGCCAGCAATTCACTATTCATAGCCAAGACTCCTTATTGTCGCAATAGCACTACAGCAGTACAGATGTTTTGGGCTCTTTGACCGCATAGAGTGGTGCATGTTCGTATTGCTGTGTTAGCATCAAGTTACAGTAACTTGATGAGAATCTAACATCAAGTTACAGTTATGGTTCGGTGAAGTCAACTAGTATGCCGTGTGTTACTAAATTTATGTCTGAAACTTTAAAATGTTTGTTTTTACATTTCTTTCCCTATGATACGCGATTGCAGGTTGCAGCAAGTCGAAGCCATTTTTTAATGTTAGCAATATATTTTCACATGCAGGTGAGACCTATATTCAAATTATCTAATAGAAGAAAGTAGATTTGTTTGCTTTTTCGTTTGTTACTAATTTGTTAGTTGTGGAATGCGGTCATTGCCTGTTGAATCTGTCATTTGAGCCAAGTTGGTTCTCAAATGGACATAGGTCTCCTTATTACTGCAAAAGCAGTACAGCAGCATGAGGCTGATGTTTTGTGCTCTTGGGTCTTGTAGAGTGGTGCATGTACTAAGAGCGTCAACAGTGGAGAGGGTAAAAGCCAAATTATCCTTCATTTGACGGGTACTAGAGCGAGTTACATTCACATGCTAAATCTATCAAATTCTACGGTAAAATTTACACAATTGCTAAAGGCGATTACCGATAATAGTATGATGGGTACCAATTTATATAAGATAAATAACTTAAGCCGCTGGATTTGTAGATTGGTATCTGCCATTGGCAATCATGGAAATTCGGAGTATGGTAAAATTGAACGGAGCTAGCAAATTAAGACTGAGCTCGGAATTAGAAAAAACCTGCCTTCCACCGGGCTCGGTCAAAAAATTACTTTAAAATAAGAAAGAAAGAAAATGGTGATATTTTTAATTTTCGAAAGATGTAATCCAAATTTTACCACTTTGGGTTTTTCCCAAAAGTCATAGTTAAAACCAAAAATAGCTAATTATGGCTTGGCATCCACCATCAGATACTCTAAAAAATAAATTTCTGAACAACAACTCTGTAACACTCTGGCAACTAAACTAGCCTGTTTCTGTTCGTAATTAAACCACAACTCAGATCGGAAAGAAGAATTAATCCAGCCCCTTCTCTTTTTTGTTAATTCTCTTGCTTACTAATGTCTATCCCTTGTTTTAATCGGTGTAACTGTAAGAACTTAGTTAATGTTGTTATTTCCTGTCCTTGTCTTGCTAAAAGCGATCATAGTACTATTTATTTTGGTCTTATCTTGAACCAATCTAGCCTGTTAGTTTCGGACATGGGCCAGATTTTCTACCCAGTTTTATGGTTCTAATAAAAAAACATATCTATATCCCAATTTAGTCGAAGGTTTATCTATTTTTACACAGATTTAGAAAAATAAACTAGATTTTGCTAAACAACAAGGCCTACGCACCCGTGACTTGTTGTCCACAACATTTTATTTGTTGTTCTCCCAAATAATTAGGGTACGTAGTGCTAGATTGCAGCAGGTGATCAAATGGTCATTCTTTGTTGTCAACCAATATTGTTAATGTAGTTTTTAAGGTTCTATAACTTCCATTTGTTGACTGGTTAACAAAGTTAAAAGCGACCTTATTGAACGACCATTACATCATCGTAATGTAGTATCGTTCTAGTCTTTCTTTGACGAGAATCTAACAGCAATGTTGCACTCTTTAGATATAGAGAAGTCAACTCGTTTTTTGTAAATTTTATAATTTATGTCACAAATTTTAATATGTTTATTTTTTCCTTTCTTCCTTGCTGTACGCGGTTGCAGCAGTGAAAGCTTAGTGGCTAAGCTAAAATTTTAGGGAGCCATTAGCGGTACTAATAATTGACCTTCTAATTCATAGCCTGCTTAGCAAATAAAAGCAAAAGTAGTTTTTAGAAATCAGAAGCAAAACAAGACTGTTTTAAAAATTTATACTCTATCGGTTTTTAAGAAATAGGTAAGCTTTCTTTTTTTTTATACGTAAAAAAAAAAGTTGTTTTTTTATATGAAAAGTTAAATATTATAATTTTATTACTTTGTCCATAATAGGATCACATTTCTTTTCTTTAACTAGGGATCATTTTTCTCTCCTGTTTTTCTCTTTAAAATATAAGGGACCATTTTTTTCTTAAGGGTAAATTAGGGAAAAACATGAAATAAGGAGTTCAAATGATTGGTTATCCTGTATCCAAATCCGTTAACAATATCCGGATATCCGTATCCGATAATTATCCGACGGATAATAAAAATTCGTTTTCGTATCCGAATCCGTTAAGATTAACGGATATCCGATAATCCGAAAACTATATAAGGAAAAACAAAAAATTTAATTTGGTTGTGTGTGTTTAATCGGTTCTTCTTCTCATGAATCCAAAATTATAACACAAAATTAATTTTTATGAATTTTTCATTCCTTCATTTCTTTTCGAACAAAAAATTATCAGCAACATGCAAAAAAAATTAAAAAAATTAAACATATAATAATAATTTTATATATATATATATATATATATATATATATATTTATGTTATCGGATACCGGATAATTATACTATAGGATAGTGGTATTTTCGTATCCATATCCGATAAGAATACCCGATATCCGAGACTTTGAATAATATTTTAAATTTTTGATACGGACTTAGACGGGTGTCGGATTTTCGATTTTCCACTGACATACCTATCCAACCATGCGTCATGATTCCATAGAAAAAAGAACATGCGTGATGCCTTTCTATCCTTTGATGGATCGTCTCTTTATAAGAGCTTTTTTCTTTTTGTGTACCTCATTGAAACCATTCAATGGGATATGGATGCACTTTAATCAATCCACTAGATCCCATATTTATTCCAAAAATCGACATGAAATAATAACAAGTTGCATGTATGGAGAACTACAAACCAAATGCAACAATGTGTATATAGAAAAGAAAAACAATTCAAAGAACATTGATAAGATTTAAATGAAGAACACAAAAAAAGAAGTACTCAAGCTAGTGCAGCACAAGAAGGTTGCGAAGGAGCCATTTCAGACATACAACTCACAGGACTGACAAAAAGAAGCACTGGGCAACAACTTAGGAAGCAGTGACACGGACACGGGATGTAAACACAATACAACGGACATAGAGACAGAAACATGGTAATTTTTCAAAACCCAGGAAACAAACACATTATGAAATCAATGATATTTTATACTAAAACGTTTCTGCATGTCCTTCCAAGCGTTGGACACGTATCTGACGTGGACTTGCTACATAGAAGCCAAACCACCCTAAAAACAAGCGACTTGAGACCCACCTCGTGTTCATATTCAAAAATGTAATGTAGTTATATTGAATTTATTAGAGTGTCATTAGAGTGTCAGTATTATCTTTATGTTTGTATAAGTATTGTCTTTTGTACACCCTATATATATGAGGCACTACTTGCCTTTAGGATTAACTAATCAATAACAATGTAAATATTAAATCCTTATAGAATTAAACTAGCTTCTGATAATTTTTGTAGGTTTAAGGCCGTTGTCACTTTCTCATGATTAAGTTTAGGTGCGAAAAGAACAGCTCTTCTACTTATCCAACCATGCATGCGTGGTGCCTTTATCCTTTGTGGGATCGTCTTTATGCGACCCTTTTCCTTTATTATCATGTATATTCCCCACTCCAACTATTCAATGGACACATTTGCTTGCCCTACATCCTCAGAGAACAAACTTTCTCGATAACCTCTAGGTGTTTAGTCAATCGACTCGATCCCACATTTGTTCCACAAATCAACTTAAAAAGGCGAACAGATTTGGTTAGTCCAAACGTAAACCATTAGGTGGATATATAATCTAAGTTTTATGAGTTGTTTAGTAACTATTATTATAATGGATTACAAATCCATAAATAATTATCCAGCCCATAATTCATTATATACGTGTTTGTTAAAATTTATAATAACTGATAATTTTAATTATAATTGAAAAAACTCATTATTTTCATAATTAAAAAAAAGTTAAAAAATTATCATAATCAATTATTTTTTTTACAAAAATGAATTAGATTTTTTTTTCTTATTTTCTCTAAACTATCAAGAGAGAGATAAAAAAAATAATAGTGGACTAAAAAAAATAAATCTTATATCATCATTCTTTCCTCTCCTCTTCGAGAGCATTTTTTCTAAGATAATCAACTATTCCAAAAATATATTTGTTAAAATTTATTAAAAAAAATAAATAGTAGCATATTTATAATTATCTATAATCATAAATGATAATCATAATTTTTACCAAATAAGGCTTATATCTAAGTGATATGAAACCTTTTATAAATAGTAGGTCTTACACGGAAAAATATGTACAACCATTAGTTAAATGCCACCTTAGATTGGAATGTGTTTGGACTCTACTTTTGGTCTACCATTAGAGTTTCATTAACAAAAATTCCAGACGAACCAAATGGACAACACCAAAACTTCTATTCTTAAAGAGTAGGCTCTGAAACTAGCCCCCTCCAAATCAAGGGAACGGGGTTTTGGTGTTGTCGATTTCGACAATTCATTCTGGGAGACTGTTTCGTTAAATAATAACAAGTTGTATGCATAGAGATCTATTGATGGAAGGAGATTTATGGAAAATAAATCTATTATTTTACTATTATTATTTGTCTTTTATTAATTTTATTTTTAGTAGAAAAATTAATTTTCGGATTTATTATTTAGTGTAATTTTAGAAGAGTTTAAAAGTTTATTTTAGGAGTTTTAATAAATTGTGAAAGTTGCCTAAAGTAGTAGATAACTTGGGAAACAAGTTTTAAGGTTTTTGATAAGTTTAGGATTTGTTTAGTAGGAGTTATCTATATAAGGAGCTTCGAAAACGAAAATTATGGGAGTTTTTGATCAACTAAAATTATTTTATTTTCATTAAACTTGTTGAGTTTATTGATTTTGATTTTTATTTGTAGTTGAGTTTACCCCCGAAGTCTGAATACTAATCTCATATCTATAGTCGTTATTCATAGTGAATTAACGAAGTCTAAATAAACCCTTAGATGTTAGGATATCTCTTTGAAGATCAACTAACTTCTATCAATTTCTATCTATTTTATCGGTTACTTTTCGATTTTACTTCGCTGTAAAAATTTATCATATTTTAGCGCTTCCGATCTGCATCGGTTGGTTACCAGATCAAAGTTCGATTCCAGGGTTAATAAAATTTTACTAAGACGAGTATTCAGGGCTAATAAATTGTCATCAAGACGAGATTCGAGAAGCTGTGAATATGTGATCAAATCAAAGAAGGAGATTCTGGAAGTGATAGAATGTTATTTGAAGAAGTCACTAAAATCTCCATCTAAATCATGCTCGCTTATAGAAGAAAATAATAGTGAAGATAACGACGTTGAAGACTTGATTTGTCGTCATGACAATGATGCACAAAATCAAGTTATTATTGAGAGATAACAACTCATATCTTTGATAAATATCCTGATGATGAGGAGGATATGAAATTTTATTCTCAAAAAGGCGAAGAACATCCTATTTCTGACAAAGAAAAACTATCCCAAGAAGTTTCACATAATTTAATGGAGTTTCATGGTGAGTCATCTAATCCTGATAAACTTATTGATTTAGAAATTCCTGATATTGATGAGTTGTCTTTGCCCGAGAGTAAGCTAGTTGTTGATTATTGTGATACATAAATGGTCTCTCATATCTACCCTAACAAGAGAGAATTTGTTGAATCAACTTATGAAGATCCATTTTGGGCTTCTATCATACCCAGTGCAGTCCATACCGGTCGGTACGGCCGGTATACCGCCGGTTTTACCGGTTTCGGCCGAAAAGCGGGACGAAATCCGGTATACCGGTAAACGGTATTTGACCGAGAATATCGGCCGGTATGGACTGTACCGGTTTGGCAGGTACGACCGGTATTGACCGGCATTGGCCGGTATTGACCGGTACAATCATTTTTTTTTGTTTTTTTATTTAAAAAAAAATAAAAAAAAATAAAAAAATAAAAATTTATTCTTGTTTTAGGGTTTTCAATTGTTACCCATATTTTTATGATATTTTAGAATTATATGTGCATATGATAATATCTATAATTAATCTAATGATCTTAAAATTGTAATATCTTTGTTTAATTAGTATTTTAGACGATAAACTTTGAAGTTATTCTTGTTTCTTTTGTATTTCCAGTTTGAACTTTGTATGAAATCTATGGATCTATATATTTTGGATGAATACTAGTTTATCTTTTTAAATTTTGTGAAAAAATGTTTGTTATAACGTGTTAAAATATATTTATAGTTCTAAAATGTGAACTAGTAATTTTTCATAAAATTATAGGTATAAAATATATGCACCGATATTCCACCGATATGTAAACCGAAATTTCCCCGGTATACCGGCGTACCAGTTATCGCTCTCGACCGGTACGAACCGAAATCCGGTATTCTACAACCTTGATCATACCACATGCTTCTATACGGTGCATAAATTATTTTTTTACAACATCAATCATGTGTATGAAGATTGTCATCAACTAGTTACACATGCAGAACATGGTACCGACAAGATTCGAGGACGAATCTTCTCCATCACCGGTAGAATGATGGAGGGAGATTTATGAAAAATAAATCTATTATTTTTATTATTATTATTTATATTTTATTAATATTTTTAGTGAAAAATAATTAATTTTTGGATTTATTATTTAGGCTAATTTTAGAAGAGTCTAAAAGTTTATTTTATGAGTTTTAATAAGTTAGGAAAGTTGCCTAAAGGAACAAGTTTTTAGGTTTTTGATAAGTTTAGGGTTTGTTTAATAGGAGTTATCTATATAAGGAGCTCCAAAAATAAAAATTAGGAGATTTTTTTATTAATTAAAATTATTTTATTTTCGTTAAACTTATTGAGTTTATTGATTTTGATTTTTATTCGTAATTGGGTTTACCCCGAAATCTGAATATTTATCTCATATCTATAGTCGTTATACATAGTGAATTAACAAAATCTCACATCTATAGTCGTTATTCATAATGAATTAACGAAGTCTAAATAAACCCCTAGATATTAAGATATTTTTTTAAAAGTCAACTAACTTCTATTAATTTCTATCTATTTTATCAATTACTTTTTAATTTTATTCTACTGTAAAAATTTGTCATAGTTTAACGATCTGGATCTGCATCACCTGCATCACCTGCATCACCTGCAAACCAAATCAAAAAATATGTATATAAAATAAATAAATAAAGTTAAAAATCAATTCTTTTTTGAGACCCACAACATGATGTTGCTCATGTTCAACGCTCCTTCCGCTCCACTGTCCCCTCTCCCCCCACCTTACCCAACTTCCAAACCCCAATAACTTTCAGTCTTTTAAGAAGAAGAATTATTATATACTACATACTTAGTGATGACGGCCACCATACTAGCTACCATGTCTTCTTCCCTGACTTCCCGTCGCCTTGATTGTTGAGCAGTTAATGCAAGTGTATGGGGTTTCATACATATTCGACAAATACGTGTTATCCCATCATTGGGTTAACGCGTCTCCAATAGCTAATGTAGGGTTTAACGCGTCAAACACTACGAAACCATTACACCCAAAAATCAAATAAAATTAGTCTTACCAGGCTGAATACCATAAATAATAGCAGTGTACCTTATTTTATCTCGTCTAAAATTAAATAAAAAAAGTTTTACAACGTTTATAAGTCAAAGTTTCTTTATATTTCTTTTAACTTGTGGGCGAAGCCAAATATAGATCAATAAAACCTGTTGCCTCCGTAATTGTTAGCTCGCTCCTAATATATATTTAGCGTTTCAGATATGAAATCTCATTCGAAGCTTTAGATAAAAGTGCTATTGAGATGTTGGGCCCTTATGGTATCTCATACACATTCCGACGATTGACTCGTTTAGGAATAACGAATTCCTGGATCACTAATTTTATATTAAATCCTCTAAATTTATCATTTCACACACTTTGAACTAACACACTAATTTTTTTATTTTTTTATTTTTTTATTATTATTTATCTTCTTCCATCTTTAATTCTGGTTCGCACTTGCTTAAGCTAGTTGGCTCCAAGTTTCTTGCAATGATAGGCAATGTAAAAAGGAGGGGAAATTTCTAGCTGTACTATTCTCAGTTGTGTGTATTAGTGTATATACCTTTCAAGAATCTTCTCCTAACTTTCCTCTTCACCCCCACAAGCTTTCTGGGTTTTCTTCCTTGGAAAAAAGAGAGAAAGAAAATGGTCGGTTGAGTTTTGGGGTACCACGGAATAAACTATACTATTCTTTCTTATCTCTTACTATTTGTTGTCCTAGATTAAAGTAACACTAGCTGAACTCCCAAAGTACTTGACCGTTATATATAGAGACATATCCATATACCATTTTCTTCTCATACTTAATCACTCTTGAAAACAACCAACAACAACCACAACAAACCATATTCTAGCTAATTGTATACTTCTTCTTCTTCTTCTTCTTCACCGATCGGCAATCGAACAAACGTACAGATCAAAAGACAGCTTCATCACTAGTTTCTAAACATGACCGTAAGTATCTATTCTCTCTTAACAATTTGAATCAAATGAGCAGGTTAAGTATGCATGTTTTGGATACTAAATCATATGAGTCTTCTGCCGGTTTTGATGATGAACAGATTGTAGAGTTGAGAGTTCACATGGATTGTGGTGGATGTGAAAGCAAGATCAGGAAAGCTCTTCAAAAACTAGAAGGTATAAATAAATTTATTTTATCTTTTTATCATTTTTATATTTGTATAGGTATGGATCAAATGCATGATGGAGCACAAGTTAACAAGACGATTGACATAATATGTTTCTGTAAAAACACAGGAATCGATGATATCGACGTAGACATGAGCATGCAGAAGGTAACGGTATCAGGATACGCAGACCAGAAGAGAGTTCTAAAAACTGTGAGGAAAACAGGAAGGCGAGCCGAGTTATGGCCACCATACAATCCAGAGTATGATAGTTACAGTAATGTTCACAACCATCACTACTACAACCAGAGTCAGAATCCGGTGGCTACTACACATCACTACCAGAGTAGTGGTCATCAACACCACGGCTCTTTATCGTCTTATAACTATCAGAAACATGGTTATGATAGCTATGCCGATCATGGTTATTATCACAATAGACCTGCTCATTCCAACGTTATTGATGATCGCACTGGTTCTATGTTCAGTGATGAGAACCCTAATGCTTGTTCTGTTATGTAAGTGATTGATCCATTATTTATAAGATCATTTCACTAATCCTCCTAGATCCTAGATTATAGACAAAAAAATATTGTCCTCTTATTTTGTTCTATTGTTTTTGGTTTGTGTTTTTTCTTTTTTCTTATTTATATGTGGATGCTACAAAATGAATTACATTTTTGAGAAATAAATAAGAAAATTTAGGTGTGTCTTTACTGTATCCGAGAACTACCCTGGCTGAGGCGCTGAGCTCAAATCCATATTAAAATCTGTTTGCTCTAGAAAAGATTCTTGTGTACAAATGCACGCAACCGGAATCGATGGAAATCATAATTGACTAAGATGGTTATAATATAATTGAAAAGAAAAAACCAAAAAAAAAAAAAAACAGAAAAGAAAAGAAAAGAAAGCACTTAACTAGTGCAAACAAAAGTGGCTTTAGCACCGGGAAAAGAGCTAGTGGCTTTAGCACCAAAGGCGCAGCAAATAAAAAGGGCTAGTGCAACTGCAAACACAGAGCCACACGTAAAGACCCACCAGGGAAAAACAGCCTTAGCGGCCTAACACAAAGCCAGTAAGGCTGTTTCCCGTCCAGCAAGTTATTCCTTTCACTGATTCCCGTCGAGGAACTGAAATCTGACAAACCTGAATTGGCAGATGCCATGAATGTTTGTGTTTGGACCTGGTATCTGATTTTGCCTGTTTGTGTTGAACTCTATTCAAAAGGATTCAAGTCCCACAACACCTTTGTAAAGAGAAAAGAAAGTCCTACAACACTTATTTCAGATCATAATTAAAAAAATCCCAAAAATATTTAGGCTGGGGTCTTCCGTCTTATCTAATACTACAACTATGAGCAAGATCTCTCCCTAAATCCCTCCCATGCATGACAATAAAGGAAGCAATAATGTATTCATATATCCTTGTTTTCAAATGTTAGAAAAACAATTCATGCTTATCCATTTCAAGAGAGCCCATGACTGAAGTGTAAGAGAAACACCAAACATATCAAATTATCAATCACTTCAGGACAACATACAGTGTATAATTGAATTCAAGTAGTACAAGGTAGTTTAGAAACTATACATAAAACTAAGTCGATGAATTCGTAGAAACTACTTGATGCATCAACTATTTCAATTCTCCACAGGATAGAGTGTCAGGACATCACTTCATTAATTCTTATCTTGCACATGTAGTGAGATTTGTCTCTGCTCACTACTCGCAATAAAAATTCTTCGCCTAAATTTTCTTCTGGATTAACTGGAACATGCGATTCATTCATTGTAAAAGGGGTTCTTCTAGAGAGAAGAGAAAAGAGGGACACCTGGAAGAGTTTGTCCTGCGTCGACTATGAAAATGTTGCCTGTCACATAGTCTGACGAGTCATGGATCAAGTATCGAACTAGTGATGTCAATGCTGGATCTACTGTTCCGTATGTTTTCAGTGGGACACTCTTTAAGGCGACATTGTTGAGCCAGTCCTTTTGCATAAGTTTCTCTGTGATCTCGGATTTGAACAACCCAGGAGATATCGAATTCACTCTTATCTTATGAGCTCCCAACTCCAAGGCCATGACCTGTCATTCCAAACAAAACACCAATTCTTCTTTTAACTTTTCCAGTATGTTACTCAAGGAATGGGGAAATAGATTGAGGAAATCTCATGATCATAAGAATCAAAGATTCAACACCTAAAGACAATTCTTTCAGCAGTATTTGAAAGGATAATTACTTGGCCATCACAATGTTTAAAAAAATTAAACTCTAGCAGTCTCCTGAAATAGAACTTTACGAAGTTGGTCAACTAAACTTGCCAAAAAGTGATAACAAATAGCGGATAAGATTTATATGAGGAAATTATTGATTTTTTTTTTCTGTTGACAAATAACTGTTTTGAACAATTTTCCCTGGTGCAGCTATTACTTGATTCAAGGTAAGTTCACACCATCATCATCTGAGAAAATTGAAGCTTTTCAAACAGAGTATATAAATGAAAATGACAGAAAAATGCAGCCCTAATGGGAGGGGAGCTTATTTAGCACATCCCACAATCTCTTTTGTATAAGGTGATGTTAAGTAACATGAATATAATGGATAAAACTTATTTCAAAATGAGATACCTTTGTCATGGTGTTCACGCCAGCCTTTGATGCAGCATAAGCAACACCCCCAGGTAACTGCCCGCGACCAAGACCAGCAATAGATGAAATATTAATCACTGATCCTTTCTGATTTGCATCTCGAATGCGTTTACAAAGAGCTTTCGTGACGAGCCATGTCCCGGTCAAATTAGTTTGAAGTGCATTGTTCCACTCGGCCTCCGTTATATCCAGGGGGGATTTCACCTCACCTATGTGGACATAGAACCTCATTACACTAATATATTACTGAAGGATACTAATATCGTGCTTAAGCATTTACAAGCTATTTATGCATATATGCACGGACAATATAACTTACAAAATTGGCCGTATGATTTTGCCTGCTATCGTACTGGAAAAACGGAGCAGATGTGTGACAGTATCTTTGTCTAATATCCGAATTAGAAGCGTAACACAACGTAAATGAAGAGATATTGGAAATTCATACTTGTTAATGCTGAAGCTAAAGGCCTCACCCATGGCCTAATTGCCCCATCCATCAGTCAACCGCTCTTCGTAGACTACTGTTTGGTTTTCATTAACATTCTTAAGGTGTTTGGGGACAATGGTCAGATGATAAATTACCCCATATCGGGTATATTTTTCAGTAGAAATGCATCCAACAAAGATGCTACATACATAACCACTACTCTGGGGGGTAGAAGGATTCGTCTATAGGATAAACAGTTGGGAGGGCCGCTATTTGCTCATAGGTAAGTAATTTGCGTCTATTCTTGATAAGATTGCTTGTAGATTAAAGGGATGGAAGGGAAAATTTTATCTGCTGCAAGTAAAAGGGTTTTGATTAAGTCTGTGGCTGAGACTGTCTCAACTTATCAAATTGGAAGCATCATTATTCCTAAGTCGATCACTAACAAAATATACTCGATGATAAGGACTTGTTTTTGGGAAAAGACCCAGATTCTGGAAGAGGTCTTTTCCTCAAAGCTTGGCCGTCCTTGTACTGTTCTACGGATCGGTGGGGGCTTGAATCATAAAATTTACTAGTTTAAATCTTTCCCTTATAGCTAATATGAGTTGGAGAATAATATAACAACCAGAAGATCTTTGGGTGAATGTTTTAAAAGCCAAATGCTTTCAAAACAAAAACCCCGTTGACGTGGACTCTGCCCCTTCCTCAAGCTCTTGGCTTTGGAAGGGTATTGTTCTAATCAGATTCCACAGTGAATGGATTACTCATGATGGCTCTAATGTTAACTTGTGGTCTCAAATTTGGATTGCTAACTTTAAACTGTCTCCTGATCATTTACTTTTGAACTCTTCTATTCATAACTTAGCTTGTGAATTGTTTGATTGATCCTGTCCGTTTATGTTGAAAAACAAGTTTTATGGAGGAGAATTTCTCTATGCAGGACTGCTCTGCCAATTTGGCTACCCAAGTCTGAAGGATACTGGAAGAGGATCACTTTTCTTGGCATCATTCCCTGTCTAAATCCTTCTCTGTAGCCTCTATGTAAGACATGCTAACAGTAAGGATACAAACTGCTTCTATCTTCCTCTATGGGTGACGATCTGGAAGCATAATGTAATGCCTGGGGTTCATTAGGAAATGCTGCCATAACATTTTACTTGTTGCTAATGAAATTGCACAGATTTGCTCTAATGATTTCTCCCTTGTGTGATCTTTGTAAGAATGCCCCTGAAACTATTGAACAGTTGTTATGCACTGAACCTTTGGCTAGGGCAGTTTGGTTTTCTCTTGGTATCTCTAGTAACTTTTCTACTACCAATGACAGTTCTAGGTTTTCTGGAGTGAATCTTGCAGCTTTAAATGCTGCGTAATAAACTCAGAAAGCTTGTTGCACCAACAGTTTCAGAACCCCAAAGCCAAACCCTCTTAGTGTTTGCGACCAGATTACTGCAACTCCCAAATCCTAAGTTTCTCGCTACAATTTGTCTCCTACGTATATGACTCTACGTAACAAGCAAGTCCTACTACTCTCCTCGAACTACTGCACTATAAAATATCACTCTTGCACTTCTCTAAACGGACGGCAATATGCTGGTATTGGGATCCACATTATCAATTCATGCTAAATTCTCAACCGAACTTTAAAGTACCTACATAACTCTACTCAAATTTTCAAAACACTACCAAAACCAGAAACTCAACAGAACTGGTATCTTTTTTGATGAAAATTCTGCAAAAATTGGGAAGCTGTCTCCTGATCATTTACTAATGAACTCTACGGTGTGCTGGTATATTGGAAAAATTGTACCAACAGTTCTAAAACCCAAAAGCCAAACCCTCTTAATGATTGCAACCAGCTTAAAAAACACCTGATTACTGCAACTCCTAATACCAAATTTTCTCACTACAGTTTGTCTCCTACTTAAATGACTTTATGTAGCAACAATCAACTCCTACTCTGCTCAGACTACTGCACTATAAAATATCACTCTTACACTTGTCTAAACGGAAGGCGATATGCTGGTATTGTGATCGTTCTTATTTCAGGTTGAGGATCACTACTGTAATTCCTTTACTGCTAATGAAAATAAAAAAATATACTCACTACAATTCCCAAAAATTATCAAAACATAAATCGATGCACATTTTCATAACACATGATCAAATTAAAATATTCAACAAAATAAATATACTCATGAAAGTATCTGCAAAAATTGGAAAAGAATCTGCAATAACTTAAAATTGTATTATTTAGTAATATATTATTACCTCTGATACCAGCATTATTAACAAGAGCATGAATTGTACCAAATGAATCCCAAGCCTTCTGAACAGAAGAATCAATAGCATCACCATCAGCAGACAAATCAAGTTCAACAGCAACAGCAGCTAATATTCCTTCCTTATTTAATCGATTAATCTCTTCACAAAGAGATTTTAATCGATCAATTCTTCTAGCAGCTGCAATAATTTTACAACCAGCTTTTGCTAGATCTAAACAAAACTCACGACCTAAACCAGCTGATGCTCCAGTTACCATTACTACTTTTCCTTGTAAATTTCTCCATGGTTCTAACTGATTCTTCTTCTTTTCTTCTTCTTCTTCACTCCCCATTGATTTGATTTTCTCTGCTTTTCTAGGGTTTCGTGATTTTTTTATAAAGTACTTTATTTCTCTGTTTCATTTTCTGCATTAAAAAAAAGAAGACCTTGGTCGTTGAAGATTCTTATATTAATTACAACTCAAGAGGTGCAGGTAGTGTATGAATTAAACTCTATATATGAGGACTGTAGCCTGTAGGGCTGTCACGCGAAAGACCGCACGACAACAATAGGAAGCTCGCATCTTACGCCCGTTCGTGCAAAATATTAATACTACCTCCGTTTCAGGAAAAATGTTATTATCATTTTTTTAAATTGACCTATTTTTAGGTTAAAATGAAAAAATGATAGTAACACTTTTCCAGAAACGGAGGTAGTAATATTGTAATTAATGATCGTATTGATTCATCGGTCAAATTACATGATATGATATATTACTTCCGTTTCAAAAAAAAATTATTATTATTTTTTAAAATTAATTTATTTTTAAATTAAAATAAAAAAATAATAATAACTTTTTTTAAAAACGGAAAAAGT
This sequence comes from Papaver californicum, assembly GCA_023531435.1. Taxonomy (NCBI): domain Eukaryota; kingdom Viridiplantae; phylum Streptophyta; class Magnoliopsida; order Ranunculales; family Papaveraceae; genus Papaver; species Papaver californicum. The sequence continues at coordinate 16,085 of JAJJMC010003097.1, forward strand.
ATATACATAGAAGATAAGAAATAGAAAAAAAGAAGAAAGCCTTTTTATTTTCTGTTTATTACGTCGTTTACATCAGATTAACCATGGCTATTTATAGCCTATAGTGCATGCTAACAAATTAACATAAGTAGCCACATATACATCCAAATGACAGTTTATAATTTGTACTGTCTTTACTTGACAAAGTAAAGTTTATCCCTAGAAGATTATCTTCACGTTCCATATAAGAAAAACCTAGATAGTCTTTACGGTGAGTCAGTCACATATATAATGTCCGCTATTTATAACATTCTTTGTTGGATGATAATCATTCTAAGCATTTGCTTTTTAAAAGTTTGCCGGTAAAATTTATAAAGTCCGGACAAACAGTTACTTGTCAAAACGATGATATTTGTCATATATGTGTTGTCTCATTACAATTTTGCTAAAAAAATCCAATAGGATAAAAATTGGTTAAAGGAAAAGAGTACAACACTGGTAGTTTTGAACAGTTTAGATTGCCATAATTTTTATTCTTCGTCAAAGTTGTGCAAGGAAAACCACTTGGGACAAAACCCGAACGCCTATGCCAGGAAAACCATTTGGGAGAAAACCTGAACGCCAAAAATTCATAATAATGCCGACGTCGATCTTCAAGTTGTCTCGTTAAAAACCTCGTCAGGAAAACCATATGGGGCAAAATCTGACCCGAGGAAAAGAGTACAACGGACCTCTCCGGATGATGATACTGGACACGCATATGTTACCTTGTTAAAACCTTGATAAGGAAAACCTTGTGGGATAAAACCTTAACGAAGGAAAAAGAATACAGTGTTTAAGCCCAACAAAAAATTATACTGAGTTTATCCCCTGAAGTATAATTTTCGAAAAGCGGTTGGTGTCCATACTTGGAACTGGAACAAGTTCTACAACTCTCTGAACACAAGCACTGTGACCTTCCATAGTTGTCAATCTTTTCTGTTTTGCCACCTACGGTTGCCATCCATTATCACTGTCAGAGCCGGGTCTGAGATAGTGCAGCATGTGCGACCGTATAGGACCCATCTCTGTCTAGGCCTATTATGTATATTAATGGGGCTTTTTTATAATGTCTAAGCCCATTTTTTTCTCAAAATTAATTTTAGAAAATGAGCTGTAACCTACGGTTGCCATCCATTATCACTGTCAGAACCGGGTCTGAGATAGTGCAGCATGTGCGACCCCAGCTCTGTCTAGGCCTATTATGTATATTAATGGGGCTTTTTTATAATGTCTATAAGCCCATTTTTTTCTCAAAATTAATTTTAGAAAATGAGCTGTAAAAGACTCGAACTCCAAACCCTGAGCTCTTCTTATGAATTCACGGAACTATGGACTTGACCACTAGGCTACAATTACCCATTTGACATATAATAAATTATAATTATACAAATAATTTATTATTAATATCTAATTAATTTTTTATTATATACTCCTTCCGTTTCAGAAAAAGAGTTACTTTCTCTTAAATATTTTGTTCCAACAAAAGAGTTACTTTCATTTTCAATATAACAAACTTTCAAAACTACCCCTGTTATTTTAAGAAATGTTATTATTCTTATTATAAAGATATATGTAATATTAAACTTTTTGTTAGGATAAATCTGAAAATAAATTACAAAAGTTATTCTCTCTCATCTTGCCTTAACAATTGTGCAAATAGGAAAAGTAACTCTTTTCCTGAAACGGAGGGAGTATATAATTTGATTGGAAGTGTCCAATTGCTGAGATTTAATACAGTTAGCTACTTAATGTTTGTTGATTAATATTGTATATAATACATATACTCAGTTATATTTTTTTCTTGTTAGCCGATATTTTTTTTAAAGCATAAATATTTACCGTTGTTACGTTATAATAATATTGGAAGAAGAAAATTTTAATTGTATAAAAGATCTTATAATTAAGTTTGTATAGGGTGCTTCTAGACTCAGGATCGGCTCTGATAACTGCAACATGTTTTGGAATACATTCAAGGATTAAACCAGTAGGTAGTTGATCATCCAGCAGCTGAAGCTCCTTTTCCTCTAACGGAACTTTTAAATTTTTGGATGAATGAGATGATGGTGAGGATGTTCTAAAAACATAACATCTTCGACGAATGGTTTCCGACAAAATTACAAAAACTAGTCCCACTAGTATTAGGCCAATAATATTGATCATCGAGAAAACTTTAGTGGAACAACAGATTAATACTCATATGAGTTTATATTTGTAATTATTTTTCAAAAATGCTTTCTGATCAGTATTTAATAATAGATCGGTAGGGGGTTTGCTCAGTTGCTTCTTGTAATTGACAAATAAACAGCCCAGCAAGGATTTCGTACATACTAGTTTAATTTTACATTTTCTAAAGTACCAAACATGTTCTTGCATTTTCTTGAAAGAGGAAGCATATCTGCACTACTACGTACAGCTTAACCTCGTTAAAGAAAAACATAAACACAAACACATGAAACCATAACCATACTACTATTTTCTGGCATGTTCCGTGTTCTCATTAAAAGAAAATAAACACATGGAAACCATTAGAGATGTAAATTGGGTCGTGTCATTCCAGCACAGCTAATTCCAGCACGTAAGTTAGTCCAGTACGGTACAAAACGATAATTTTATATGTTGTGATGGGCCTGTCTAATCGGCCTAGTGATACAACACAATACATGGTATGGATTAGTACGTGGCACAGCACAATATGCTAAGAAAGTATGTCATGATATGTATAAAATACTACACAATACGATATAATACGACAGATTTTGTGTATATTTTACAAAAGGGTGTTTATTCAAACCAATTTTTGATATTTTATCTTCATTATGTTGTGTTATTTATATAACAACAGATATATTATCTAAATATCTGAAAAATATCAACTTTGAAAAATATAAAATAATGTGTCAGGTATAACACGGCACATCACGCCCTCAAGCACGACATGTTTTAATCTCTAACACGGCACAACACGGCACGTAACATGGTGGGTTCGCCTCTTAATAGACTGTGCTGGGTTGGGCCGGCCCGTTTTACACTTCTAGAAACCATTATGAAATGTACCACCATATCTTGATACTATATTCGGGAGGCGTAAAACATGCAGGCCCAGCACAATACAACCCAAGAAAAACAGTCGTTATATGACGAGATGTGTCTATGTACCTATTAGTTTGGCACAACACAATACAATGAGCTAACGTGTCAACCGTGTGCCAAATCATTAGTTATAAAAATTTTACTCCATTAATATAATCATTTATCTATACAATTTTTTATTTTTTTTAAACACGGTGGATGAGGATAAGCTAAAGAATCCAGTGGCATAATTTAACTTTTAAGAATATTTTTTCTTTTATTTCCTTTATAAAGTTTCCAAAATTTAAATTTTTCTTATTATTTCTTGTTCATTTCTTATTCAAAATAGAGTCGATAATTTTAGATAATTCTTAGTAATAACAATTTTATAAAAAAAAAATTCATAAATAATTAAAAATAGTCTATAAAATTTTATGGCCCATCAACCTACCCTTACACATCATCCCAGTCGTTTAATCACCATTTTTAACTAAAAGTTCAGCCCGGATTCCCTCTCACTCGTTCTTCACTTCTTCTATTACCGTCTACACTCTATAACAACACCATGTCAACCCTAAAATTTCAACTTAAAATAGTGCAATTGAAGATCATGAAATTAGGATTTTTATTTATTTAGGGTTTAAGACGGTCAATCGTCACTGACTCATCATTCTTCTGTTATTATAATATATTCTCATTCATTTTCGAGTTCAATTTCCAATAGAGAGATAATAAGGTTATATTGAAGTTTTTGTAAAATTAAAAAAATTATTGTTAGATCCACACCACATCCGTCCTACCCAACCTGAGTAAACTATTGGTCATATGGAAATTGATCCGCTGTTACGACGGGTAGGATGACGGGTGGTATTTTTATTACCCGTCTTTGACTGGTATGGTGGGTGAGGAAAATTTTAACCCACCTGACACAATGTTCACCCCCTAACTATTGAGGATCTTAAGGACGAGTACTATGATGAGATTTATGGCTTGACTATAGTTTTAATTTAGCCAAAGACAAATATCTATAACGCATCGCTTGGATATAATCTAGCTTAAAGCTTTGGCTTGGTTAAAGGTGGGATCATATATGATCCCAATTATAGCCAATCCATAGAGACAGATACTAGGTATCCGTATAGGAAAAACACTTTACGGATACTGAGTATCAGTCAGATTTTTGACGTATACTGAGTATCCGTCTCAGTAATAAAACCAAATTCGGTTTTTTACCTATATTAACACCTAATATTTATCTTTTAACTATTTTATTTACTCTAAAAAATTTATTATTATTTTTCCAATTTTCTATCTTAATCCGTTTTTTACCTATATTAACTCATAATATTTCTCTTCTAATCATTTTATTTACTCCAAAAAAAAATCATATTATTTCTCCAATTTTCTATCTTAATTAGTCTGTTTTTTACCTATATTAACTCCTAATATTTCTCTTTTAACTATTTTATTTACTCTAATTTATTTTTTTCCTAATATTTTTCCGATATATTTCTCTTTTAACTACTTTATTTACTCAAATTTCTTTTTTTCCTATTATTTCTCTAATATATTTCTCTTTATTAGTTTTAAATCCTTGTATTTTTGGGGGCTGATAAGAACTATTTTGGGGCTACATATAAGACAAAACAATGTTATTATAAAGTAATTTCCTCCACCCCTTATCTACCTATTTTACGTAATGGCTAATTTACCCTTACTTAATTATTGTTAATTGATTAATTAGTTAGCTAATATGAATTATAAATTATATAATTAATATGTTTTAGAAAATCATTTGAGTTTTTTTTTTAGAAAGAATAGAGAGTGAGTGTGTTTGAGAAGAAGAAGAAAAAAAGTTGAGAAAACTAGGTTTTGGTGATTTCAACAACTAAAATGGATGAATATGAAGAAGAAGGAGTATCTTCACTTCATGATACAGGTGACATACCGATTAGAGATTACGATTTGGGATATTTGTTGGAAGATTCAAACTTTTGTGGAGAATCCCTAAATGAGGATTTAATGAAAGAAAATGAAGAATCACATCATAACGAGGATAATAATGCATCAAACCAACAGGTATTATGTAAAAAAAACTCAAAAACCCACTTTTTATGTGATTATTAGCAAAAAAATCACCAATTTTTCATGTAATTAATGTTGCCTACGTCCCAAAATCGGTAGATAATGTAGTAAATTATCTATCGATTATACACTCTGGATTGAAATTCAGCATAATCGATAGTTTCGTAAGATCATTTACTACCGATGGTAATGAATCATCTCCAAATTGAGTTTTTCCCCAATCTTCGATTTTATTGTTCTTCCATAATCGGTAATTCAGGGAACCTATTTATCTACCGATTATAATATACGCCCCATATTGATATTTCTACGTATAAACTCCTATAATCGGTATTTTAAGGTGATATATTATCTACCGATTATATCAGTAGTCCAAAAAATATTTTTTCCAAGATTTTGAAAATGTTGAATATCTTTAGTATCACAATCAATAGTTTAGGAGAATACTCTATCTACGGATTGTCATAGCATCCCTAAAAATAATTTTTTAAAAATGTTGAATTTTTCTACTATCTTAATCGGTAGTTTAGGCGAATCACGTAACTACCGATTTCCATAGCATCCCAAAAAATAAATTTGTCCAAATTTTGAAAATGTAAAAAATTTCAGATTTTTTCAACCTCCATAATCGGTAAACAACAACAAAATTTATCTACCGATTATAATGAATTCCAAGCCTAGAAAATGGCTATTGTTTTGTTATAATCGGTAGTAAGTGATATATTATTCTACCGATTTCATATAGTCGTTAGTAATGTAAGAACTTAAACCTTCGATTATATTTGGTTTTTATCCAGAAAACATGTCTAGAGCTTTATGTGCAATCGGTAATTTCGTGTTATGATTATCAACCGATTGTACAATAATCGGTGGATAAGTATAAACACGAACTATCGATTATACTTTGCTAACTCGTTGTTATTATTATGTAGATCGTTGCAGCGGTTGATCCTATGACATATGAGGGGCCCAATACTTCCTTACACTATGCTAACGATTTGGTATGCTACTTATCCTATTTTTTCATGTTCTAATAATTTATGTTACATGCTTTGGATTATAAGTTTTATAATTTTATGGACGCATTTAGACATTTAAAACTAAAGCGAATGCAAAGGAATGGCTTATGAACAAGGCTAAAGAGAAGATTGCGTAGTTGTTCAGAACAATCAAGTAAAGAAGGATCGATTTGAGATGATTTGCGAGAAAAGTGGGTTTCGAAAGAGTCATTGGCAAAGGGATTGTAAGTACGTAAATAAGACGGAGAGGAACTATAGGGGTAATACAAATAAGATTGGATGCCCATTAAAGATTGTCTTCAAATTGGACGGTAAAGTGTGGGAAATGCTTAGCGTTGCTAATGGTCATCATAACCACGAGGATCCTAAAAGTCTTATTGGGTACGTAATGGTTGCTAAGTTGAAACCACATCAAATGCATACAGTTGGCTCTATGATGTTAAGTAAAGCGAGTGTGATCCTAAGTAAAATAAAGGCGGACGACCTCGAAACTTGTCTTCGTTGTCTACAATCCACTCGGTTATAGCTACAATAAAAGGAAGCAATGGGAAGGTAGACAAATTACGCAACAATTTGAATGGTTATCCGAGAAATACAACTACACGTTGAGAACCGAAGAAATGGATGGCAAGGTGGCCAGTATATTCTTGGCGCATCCGTTGATCGTCCAATTGGCTCAATGCTTCCATCAAATATTGTTGATGGATGTTACTTACAAGGCAAACAAGTACAACATGTCGTTGTTGAACACTGCTTGCCACACTTCGGACAAAAAACATTTACGGTGGCGTGGGGTTTAATGGATGCCGAGAACTATGTGAGTTTCATTTGTATGTTATAAAAATTGAGGTCGATTTATCAAGGCGACCATACTTCAAGGGTTATTATAACGGATAACGATCAAGCCTTAATGGATTCCATGTCAGTAGTTTTTTTCAGAAGCCCAGAATCTCTTTTGTACGTGGCACATCCAATGCCACACCAAAGCTAATTGCAGAAATCATATCCAAGTACCAAAACCAAAAAAAGGCGCCAATAGGTCAAAGGAATAGGATGAACGTATTAGTAAACTAACCAAGGAAGAACGAGAAGAAGAGAAAAGGCTAATTGATGGAACAACTTTCTCTACTCATTATACCATTTGTTTTTTCCACCGACAATGTCGATGGGGATGGAAATTGTGGTTTTCACGTTACGAGGAACAAATAGGACACTTTAGTGAGGCGGTTACCGAGAATATCACTCAATGACAACATTTAAGAAATAAGATAGTAGCCAAACTATTGAAGGATAAGAAATTCTATAATGAAATGATGAGAAAATGAGATAGACATGCTAGAGAACAAGAGTTCAAAGAGTTATATACTCGTGTAAAATTCTGAAAGGGATTGAAGACAATCGGGCCCAAGTATTGGATGGTAATGCCGAAATATGGGTATCTTCTAGCGGATGTTTTGAACTGCGTGGTACATTATTTGTGCCATCCCTCCTAAGGATTGATTGTTGCATTTACACCCACAGGGACGGTTTGTGATGAGTCGGTCAAGGATAAACGAATCGTTATGGCATGGGTTAATAACAATCATTTTATCGGTTTAAGGTTAACGGGAGATTGTCCATTACCTCCATTGAGTAGGTGGTTGGATTACTTCCCAACTAATCATTGCAAGGATTGGGTGAAGCAATACGAGTCCAACATGGAGTGGTGTAATCGTTTAAAAAACTTGCCCAAGGGCCCAATTGAATTGATCGACAATGGTGAGTAGTTTAGTTGATCATATTTTGAACATTGGGTATAGACAAATATTAATGCAATGTTTTGGTGCTATAACCGGTAGTCACGGGTTAACATTATCTTTCGATTAGTATTAATATGCATTTTTATTTCTATAATCGGTAGTCACGGGTTTACATTATCTTCGGATTACTATTGGTTTTTATTGTTGGTTCTATAATTGGTAGTAAAGGGTTTTCATTATCTTCCGATTCGAATCGTATTTCATAAGATTGAGTAAAATGTACAAAGTATAATCGGTAGTATTAAGATAGGCCTTATTTACCGATTATATGAACCCTGAAAAAACTTGAAAATTTCCCAGAATCGTTAGATAAAGATAAACATATACTTCCGATTATAACCAAACTCTGACAAAATATTTGAAAATAATTTTGCTACTATCACAATCGGTAGTTTAGGAGAATCGTTTAGACACCGATTGTCATAGAAGCCCCAAGTCATTTCTAATCATTTTTGATAAGTTTTACCTAATATAAATGATCATACCATGCCTTCAACTCTTTTATCGGTAGTTAATTAGTATTATTTTCTACCGATTATAATATAATCGGTAGTTTGGTACAATTAAAACCTCCAATTTTTGATCAATCGGTTGAAAGTGATAACCAATAACTACCTATTAAAGTGGGCTACTTTGATATTTTTCTAAACTATAATAGTAATTGAGGCAGGCTGATATACAAGTGAGCTAAAATGAAATAAACTTTAAAAACTTAACATAATATTGTTTAAAATAACATAAACACCTACCAACAACAAAATATAAAGCAAATTAGACATCAATAATCCTTTTGTTATCAACATAGATATTCATAGTGAATACCAATTCTTCCATTGCTTGATACTTTCGGCTTCCTAACACCAGTTTTAAATCTTCTCTTCTTCCTAGCCTAATAACTTCTTGTTGTCATCATACTTTTCTTCAAATGCCGCAGGCTTCGTCTTCGGCCTCATAACACAAGTCTTAAATCTTTTCTTCTTCCTAGCCTCACCATCTAATAACTTCTTGTTCTCATCAGCCTTTTGTACTGCCTTCTCAGCCTCCTTAGCCTTTTCTGCTACCTCCTCAGCCTCTAACTCCTTAGGTATACATTTATATGGAAACTCATGTTCGTACCAAATGGTTCTATGAACCATATTTTCATAAACGTCCTGATAATCAATTGTTTGTTCTTCTTCTTCGTCTTCTTCTTTGTCATATGTCCATTGAATGCGGTTCTCAGGAGCTCCCATATATTCTATAAATTCCCGATCATTGACCATAATTTTTAGAATTTCAAGTTGAGTTAAATTTGGAAGAAATTTAGGAAAAGGTTCTGAAGGAGGAGTATCCCTCCACCTTTCCACTCCTTGATACTTTCGGCATCCTAACAAGAGAACATTTAACACAAAGAAATAATTCAGGGACATGACCCTTAATCAAAATTTTAAGTATATACCTTAATGAACATAGCCAAACATGAATTATTAACTAACTACATAGTGGTTAGTATAAAATTAACAAAAGAACATCAAACATGATAAACAATTATTATTCAAGGAATTAATCACAAAATCTTACATCTAAAATGGTATATAAAGTTCTAATAACCAATGAATGGACACTTAATCGGTATACAAATATATAATATAACCAACGATTAAATATAATAGGTCGGGTTCTTTATTTGCTTCCTATTATATGTTATCGGTAGTTTAGGTACAAAAACAACCGATTTAAATTCAATTTTGTACAGAAAACTTGGTGTTGAAAGGTACCATAATCGGTAATTATCCCTAAAACTGGTTTATCTCAAAACACATTATATATACCGATTAGTTTACATAAATATCCAGAAAAAATTACAAGTCCTAATCGGTAGATAAAACTAAACTCAATCTACCGATTATGTATGATGTTCTTCAGGAATGAAGAACTCGATGCATAATCAGTAGAGAAAATCTCCCAAATAGCTACCGATTATGCGTCGTTTTAGAAAACCCTAAATTTATTTTTTCATGATTGTTTCAAAGTAATCACTAAAACCATAAAAGTTCGATGAAACTTACCTTTTTAAGCAATTTGTAATTGATGGAGTTTCATATCGTCGAAATCTGTAGACGGATCGATTTCAATGATTTCGTGTTATTCGCTCACCATCTTTTCCTTTCCCTTCGATTTAGATTCAATAGCTGGATTTCCTGATCATGTAGCTTTATTTTTTTCCCCTATTTTTATCTGACCGATATGGAAAATGAGAAAAAATAGAGAGGAGGAGGAGGAAAAGAAGAAGAAGAAGAAGAAGAAGAACAAGAACAAGGAAATGAGAATAGGAAGAGGTTAGTTAGGTTTTGTATTAATGAGAAGGGTATAAATGGTTTTTTACCACCATTAGGACATCCCATTACAACTAGGCTTGGATGGGCATAAATAAGTAGCTCCAAAATAGTTCTTATCACCCCCCAAAAATGCAAGGTTTCAAATCTATACAAAATACTAAATAAAAAAAATAAAATTGGACGGACACCTGGTATTCGTCTAGCACTATTTTGACGGATAATCAATATTTGTCTCAATAGCGATGGCTTTTTACCATAGTGCAGTTTTTAGCTCTTTCTTTTGCTTGGCTATAATTAAGGTATAGCCAAACAAAAGACCTCGCCATAGAAATTGACCTAATGAGGTCGATTTACAATGAAAAAAATTAGTATTCGTGAGGGTTGACTTGGGTAATCCATTGCAGTACTGCATCTTAAAGTTTTTTTTGTACCCAAACTATCTAAGCTCACAGGAACCGAGGTTCCGCCACATAAACTTTTATTTTCACTTAGGTCATGAACTCTATTATTTTGTGTTCACAAACCAATTGTAGATGTGATTATTAAAAAACAGGCTACTAACACAACCATATAAACCAAATGATCAAACAAAAATCATAACACATATATTAGATGAAGTGCTAGAAAATTGAAATAGAAATTGACACAAGCATATAATGTGGTTCAACATCGATCTGCTGATGGGATTTTAATTTTACTCCACAAGAGCACGGCTGTCGATGAGACAATATGCAAGTACGGTTCGTTCCACAGGAATCTCAGAATTTGCAATTTCTAGTTTTTAATTAATCAAGTGCTAATAACAAATATGGTGATTGTTTTTCTAAAATTAAATAAATAAAAAGATAAAATAAATATTCAAATTAATCAACCAAGAAGATAAAGGTCTAGGGTTTTGGATTCCACTATTTTTGATATTTGTACAATTAACAATTTAATTTCTTAAACCCACTCTCATATTACTCAAAATAATTTCGAACCCAGTCTCATGTTTTGGAAAATATAACGTTTAAAATTAATTATACGACTTTCGTCGTTGCATAAAAGTATAACCTCCTTCGCTTATGAAAGATCAACAGTTTTAAAACCATTTAGAACAATTAGAATAAAATATTTTAGAAGAGAAATTATTAGTCATTAAAAAACATAAAAGTGAATTGTCTAAGAAATTAAATATTAATAGTAAGCATCAAAAGTAACTTCCTCCGCAACCCTAGGTAAGAATATTAGCTACTCATGGAGATGAGAATAAGAGAAAATTGATTAAATAAATTAAATTTATTGAATAAGAAAAGCTCACAATTTTTTTTATTTCTTGTCGATTTGACGACACACTCCAAGAGTATTACAGAGAAGAACAGACGATTCGCGTCGTAGAAAGGTTAAATTTTCTTACTGAATCAACGTTTCCTTTTTTATGTTGTAACAGTAAAGCACAAACTCTGTTTGTAGTTTAAACTTGGATCTGTCGCTGGTACCGTTCTAGAAACTGTGGTTAAAGTTGTTGAAACTAAAAGTATATACCATGTTGTTTATGACAGTTCCTATGAGCCTTTTTCTCCTTTTTCTTCCTTACTCCACCTGTGAAGGAACCTAATCTTCGGGTTTTTTTCTTTCTATGAATCTGGCCAAGCCAGCCTCCCAAATTTGTTCCTCTCAAATTCTTTATATACTACATCAACAACCAAGCTTCCGAACCTCGATAATATCTTGTAATCAATGTTTAAATCTCGGCAGATCAAGTATATCTTATTTTTGATATGAAAGAAAATCTCGGTGACTATTTGTTTTTTTAGCAGCAACTCGGTCTTTGATTCTTACTAAAACTCTGTGATGTTGTTTCCTCATTCAACTATTTTATTTCCTCATTCAAAAACTCGAGATAAAAATCTCGGAGAAAATCAAAACCCGAATAATAAATCTTTCTTGTTTTGGTTTTCACAAGATATTCTTGGTTAATTTGACGTGAACAAGTTGTGTACATATCCCACTAATTTAGGCAAGAAGAAATATTGCCTAAAACCTTAAGAATCTCCAATATATTCGTTCCAGAAACTTCTCAGTTTTGAGAAGATACTTTGTCGTCAAAAATCTCTTTTGAAATTCAAAGGAAGATGGTGCCCGTATCCAAAGCTTGGGTGCCTTTAACATAGTTCTTGGGTGCCTTTAACACTTTTTAGCCGATTTTTCTACGATTATTTATTCTTCCAAAAATACATACAAACACAATAAATCACAATATAAGTGCACAAATAGTTCTAACAATATACAAATTAAGATCAAATAAGACACGAAAACGTGTTTATCAAATACCCTCAGACTTATTATTTGCTAGTTCTCGAGCAAATTTAATCTAGAAAATAAAAATCCTAACTCACTTTCGCAGGAATCACGACTACGCTTAGCATGTGTAATAAGCCTTTAAACCCATAGGTGTCAATATCGGACGAGTTTTAGTCTCGTGAAGGTTTACCCATAAAACCTTTTTACTCCAAACTCTAGGTACTTGTGAACCTTTTAGGGTAGACATTAAACATGCTATTTAGTTGGATACAAAATTCTTTGGTTATGGGAGGAATTACCCTATTTTGAATCCAATTGTTGTACATGAGTTTTAACTCAAGCGTACTAAAATTCATATAAAAAAAAACAAAGCACTACTCAGAAAGTCGTACAATGGACCATAATACTCAGAGTCTATTAAAGTTCAATCACATGAATAGATTTAGAAGATGGATATGGAGATGATGAAGTTTGCACATGTTCATTAAGGTGAACGGTATTTTCCATATCTATCTGAAGGTCGCCGCCAGGATGAATTCTAATGGATTGAGATATGCTCCCACTAGTCTTAATCCTTATACTAATATCGACTCAACTGGTATATACAAGGGTCCCATCGGTCGATTTATTGAAAATAAAATAATTATTTACTTCTTTTTTATTTATTTATTTTTTGAAAATTAGTTTTAATACAATAGTTGGGCTTGATCTCAATCATTCTACTCTATCCCAACGACGACAACAAGTCGATATCAGTGCCCCACCAAATCACTTGAAGAAACACAAAATTACAAAAATAAAAACAGAAGGTGATATGGTTATGATGATTCCGAGATATGGTGACGACTATCATGTTATTTCTAACACTTGAGCTTTGTCCTTTTATGAATAGATCATTTAGTTGGGTCCCCTCAACTCCTACAACCAAGAGATTTGTTTCCATCTACTTAGAATGGTCGGTGTCATCCTGAATTGTTCACAAGTTTTTAACTTTTGAAGTTTTTGGTACAACTAAATTTTTTAATTTTTTCTCCCTTACCCCCAAACTTAAATTGAACATAGTCCTTGATGTTCTAAAGATAAATGAATGTAAGCATGAACAAAAATAAATAAAGAAAAGTAAAATAAATAGGAAATAATATTACCAGCCCCGTGTACCAAAATCATATGGGTTTCCTCCCAGAGAGCGCTAAGTTTAAAGTCTTCCGTCAAACCAAGAAAAGATTAGTCACAATTAGGAATCATATAGCAATAATCAAAATAATTGCGGATCCTTTAAGTTAATCAGATTTGACTTATAGAGTTGACCACAATGGAGCATATGAGAGTGGTGGTCATTCTTAAGAGAATGTGTCGATTCAAAATTTCCTAAATAATCATATTTAGTTCCAAAATTTTAAATTTGACACATTTGTAGTTGAAACATTCCTACATTTGGTAAATAAAATATTGGTGGGATAACAAAATCAATCATGGTATCATGGACCGGGTAAACAACATCAACCAGAGGATGGGTTTCTACTAGACTTCTTTATGGACATCATTAGGTTCGGGAAACAGTTCTTCAAGATAATCTCTTAAAATAGTAGAGGCACATATGTCAATTCCCAAGCAATGGAATATTTTAAGAGTCAATAATTTACCACGGGGAGAGTAATATTCACCCCCAAACCTAGAGTGGTCAAAGTCCTTGGACAAACTAGTCACAATTTCCATAATTTCTAAATTATCAGATTTAGGAAAATGGTCAATTATTTCATCTACATTATAATCATCAGGTGGGGTACTTTCACTCACATTTAAATTCTCTACGAATCTATCATCTTCGTGAGAGACTATGGTCTTTGAATCATTGGACTCTAAAACACTAGTCTCGGGATAAACTCGTTCTTCTCAACCATCATCGTCTTTATAATAATAAGGAAATATTTCACCGTCTATAACAATGGTATCTCTAGTCAAATCCTTTTTTCTTGAATAGGTAAATAATCATTATCATTATTAGGATTTAAACTAGGAACAACACTATCCGCATGAGGTTCAAATTATGTAAAAATTTCCTGATCATTATGACTACGAATTTTAAATTCTTCATCAATACTCTCCTCATCATAATAATATGAAGATGATTGAACCTTATCTAAATAAGTAGTGTCTTCAACTCTAACCGTATCCTCTAGATTAGGTAAATATTTATCATTATTATCAAGGGTAAAATTGAAAACATTGTTTTGGCAATTAAGTTTATTTGGAACAATACTTGCAGTTGACCGTGCATCTTCAATTTTCTCCTCATCTAAACGTGCATTAAGTTCACTGAGAGTTGTACATATAGCTTCAAGTCTTTTTGTTATCTTCAGTCCATTTTCATCTATTTGATTAAGGTTATCATTCCAACAATTAGACGAAAAATCAAGAATTTGTGAAGTTTCCATGTAACGCCTGAGGGCATCTTTTAAAGATGAAGAACTAACATTTTGCTCAGTATAGTATTGCTCATTTACCTTTTCGTACGACTTATGAGCGTGCGAATAGTAATTGGGATCACTATGCTATGAACCATGACCTCCAGAGGGTTGGTAGTGGTTCTAAGTACTATCCACACTATGGTCATAGTAAGGGTATTGGCCATTTTGAAACTCAGGTCGATAATCACTGTAATGGTCCTCATAATACCAGTTCACTTTTTTTTAAAATTTGTGCACGTGCAAATCCAGGTTCGAATAAAATAGTTAAGCTCAGGTTACCTTAGAAAATATACCTATAGTAAAAGACTGGTCAAAGGTACGAGGCTAAGGCTTGTGGAATTTCAGCTGGTAACTCCCATCAGGCCCAAGGGATGGGTTCAACTTACTTTTCCACGGGTTTTTTTAAAATTCGATAGTCTGTCGATGTAATTGGTGTGTGCACAGTGTTTTTTTTTTATATATACAAAATAAAATAAAATATAAAAGATATATACAAATTGTTTATAAAACAAAGTGAATGAAAAATCTAAAAATTAATGAAATAAAGAAAATTAGGTTTTATTACTTGCCTTTTTTGGTAGGTAATTTCCATAATAATTGTAAAAGATCACATGCGCATCAAAGACAAGAAAATACCCAAGTAATTATAAAAGAGAAAATAAAATAAAATAAAAACCTAAACTAATTTAAACTAAATTAAAGAAAAATAATAACCACAACTTCTAAATCCCCGGCAGCGACGCCAAAAGCTTGATGGGATTTTAATTTTACTCCGTAAGAGCATGGATTTCGATGAGACGTTGTACAAGTACGGTTTATTCCACAGGGATTTTAAAATTTGCAATTTTTAGTTTTTAATTAATCAAGTGCTAATAACAAATATGGTGATTGTTTTTCTAAAATTAAATAAATAAAAAGATAAAATATCTATACAAATTAATCAACTAAGAAGATAAAGGTCTAGGTTTTGGATTCCATTGCTTTTTATGTTTGTACAATTAACAATTTAATTTCTTAAATCTACTCTCAAATTACTCAAAACAATTTTGAACCCAATCTCATGTTTTGGAAAATATAATGTTTAAAATTAATTATATAACTTTCCTCGTTGTACAAAAGTATTACCTCCTTCGCTGATAAAAGATCAATAGTTTTAAAACCATTCATAACAATTAAAGCAAAATATTTTAGAAGAGAAATTATTAGTCATTAAAAAGTACAAAAGAGAGTAACTTTGTCTAAGAAATTAAATATTAATAGTAAGCATCAAAATAACTTCCTCTGCAGGGTAAGAAGATTAGCTACTCATGGAGATGAAAATAAAATAAAAATGATTAAACAAATTAAATTTATTGAATAAGAAAAGATCATATTTTTTCTTTATTTCTTGTCGATTTAACGACACACTCCAAGAGTGGTATAGAAAAAAACAGACGATTCGTCTCGCAGAAAGGTAAAATTCTCATATTGAATCAACGAATCCTTTTTTATGTTGTAACAGTAACGCACAGACTCTCTTTGCAGTTTAAACCTGGATCTGTCGCTGGTATTATTCCAGAAACTGTGGCTAAAGTTGTTGAAATTAAAAGTAAAGACCACGTTATTTATGACAGTTCCTAAGAGCCCTTTTCTCTTTTTTCTTCCTCACGCCGCCTGTGAAGAACCCTAATCTTATGGTTTTTTTCTTTTTTTGAATCTGCCCAAGCCAGCCTCCCAAATTTGTTCCTCTCGACTTCTTTATATACTACATCAACAACCAAGCTTCCAAACCTCGAAAATATCTTGTAATCAATGTTTTAAATCTCGGCAGATCGAGTATATCTTATTTTTGATGAGAAAGAAAATCTCGGTGATTATTTATTTCCTTGGGAGCAACTCGGTCTTTGATTCACACTAAAACTCTGTGATGTTGTTTCCTCATTCAAAAACTCGAGATAAAAATCACGGAGAAAATCAAAACCCGAGTAATAAATCTTTCCTGTTTTGGTTTCACAAGAATTTCTTGGTTAATTTGACGTGAACAAGTTGTGTACATATCCCACTAATTTAGGCAAGAAGAAATATTGCCTAAAACCTAAAATTTCCAATATATTCGTTCCAGAAACTTCTCAATTTTAAAAATAGACTTTGTCGCCAAAAATATCTTTTGAAATTCAAAGGAAGGTGGTGCCCGTATCCAAAGCTTGGTGCCTTTAAAAAAGTTCTTAGGTGCCTTTATCAATTCCGATGGTGCCTTTAACTGTTTTTAGCCGATTTTCCACGATTATTTATTCTTCCAAAAATACCTACAGACGCAATAAAATCATAATATAGGTACATAAATGAGTTCCAACAATATACAAATAGAGATTAAATAAGACACGAAACGTGTCTATCATCTGCCTACATCCACGGGTAATGAAGGTTTCAGTGTTAATATTTATGTGTGTATTACAAGGTGATGAAGTTCAGAATATCCAGTTTTCTCTTTACATAATAAAAATTGGGAAGAAAATAAAAAATCCCCTTTCTCATACAATCGATCTCTTTATAAAAGGAAAGTCGAAACCCCCATTTACCCTCATCCCCCTTTTGCTCTTATTTTCAGTATTAATAAGATGAATGTTTCGACATCACCATCGACACGTGGTGTGGCAGATTTATTGCACTCACAATTTGCTCTTTTTCTTAAGGTATGTTCGAAGAACAATTTTTAAGAAAACATCTTCTTGCCTTGCTCGTACAGTACTTTGGTGGTTGATGTTGCTGATACTTTATATTGTGTCTTGGCTAGGTCTCATGCGGCTACCATTTCGTTGGTGCTTCTAGGCAGTGGTGCGGAGCATCTACGCTTGGATCGTGTGATTCCCCTGCGATTACCTTTCACCTGGCCTTGTCATGATAAGAGAATGAACATGATCTATTCAAGAATAGAGTTTTGTAGCCAAACTTATACATAAATGCACATTAATGTAAAGATATCATTCCACATGTTATAACCAGAAATGATAAATAGATAAATAATATCACTCATTCAATCTTTATGAAATTATGTACTACTGAATCTAATGCAAAAATATAAGCCAATCAAGGACTCAAATTCATGGTGGATATCGAGATGGGTCATGAGTAAGGTGTCATTGGACGCAGATTTTTACATATGTGCCAATGCTTGTATGAGAACCTATCATCTCGATTGTGAAGAAACTATGAATAAGACACCTTTTCATGACTCATATACGTGACCAAATACCGTAGATACAAGGGATTCATAAAAACCAAATGGATGAAGCAAGAGAATTTTGAGACCGTTTTAGATGAAAACAATCGAGTACGGCATGAGCTTTGTTCTATCCCGCAGCTTGGAGTTATGTGCATGTTATATCATTTGTAATGTTCCGTTGTTGAATTATATGGAATTTTGTTGTATTGAAGACCTTGTTATGTTTCTGCAATAAGAAAACAAAACAACACTGCTCAGTGACTCAAATACGCATTAAATCAATTTTAGCTTGACCTGTGGATGGCTTGAATTTTTCATTGATTAATGGAGTTGTCTTTTAGTTCTGAGTTGATCCTGCCCCAGCGAGATATTCACGCTCTTCCGATCTAGCTTCACTTTTTCCTTCTTGTATATGTCTTATGGTTACTGATGTTGTGATATTAGACAAGGCTTTCATTTTTTTCTTCTGATATTGTTGATTATGGAGGAATTGAGTTAAAGAATGTAACACTATGCTGGAGTATGTATACTTTCCCCCATTCTTTGTGAGATTCTAGGACATCCTTGATCAATTTCCTATAACAAAGTAGTTTCAAATGTTAATTACTATTTCTCAGCAAAGTATACATATTTGCCCCCGTGAGATGAATTCAGTTATCCTTCGTGTGTACTAGAAGCTTGTCCTGATTTGAACCATTAGCTTGTATGGAAATACTATTAATAATAAATATTGATCCCTGAATAAGTATAAAAGATTCCAGCTCATCTTGCCAATCGTTGGTGCTTTATGAGTTTATAAGTATACGAAATAAGAAAATCAAATATGCAATTTAAGAAGTACTGACTCTTGATAAGTGTCTCCGCATACAAGAAATATGAAATATGAAGTATGAAGTATTGATTCTTGAAGAAATACTCTTCGTATAAGAAGCATGAAGTATAACTAATATACGAAGTATCGATCCTTGTATAAATACTCTGCTAATGGATCACTTTTGCCCCTGCAACCCCCTGCATGTTCAAGAAGAAGCAAAACAGAGGGTGCAATA
>JAJJMC010003097.1:41794-75465 GCA_023531435.1 Papaver californicum
AAGTACACATTCAGATCCATCATTTTTCACTATTCTTATCCAAGACAACATCGGTGGTCTCCAATTTCGTCATGAGAATCAATGGGTCGACATCAGTCCCATTCCTGGAGCTTTCATAGTAAGTATCAGCGATCTTCTTCAGGTATTGGAATCAGTTTTGGTCGAGATTTCGTCGAGATTTTTGGTTTCAGTCCTTAACCGAGATAAATCTCTTAATCTCGGCGAGATGAGATATGACCGAGAAACCCGCCGAGATGGCCGAAATTCGGCCGAGACAAGCTTAATATTTAGAAATCTAGTAATAAAAATCAAATTCTAACAAGAAAAAAACTTAGTTTTTTTTACTTTTTTAAAAAATGGTATTATTTCTTTATATTTATACAAGCTTAGCATATATAACATGCACAAAATACATGACATATTTATTATAGGTATAAAATTTAAAAATAAAAACTCTGAAATTTTATCTAAACCCTCCCAAAATAAAATTATCTCAATGTTTCAGTCCAGGTTGAAACAAGATCGGGTCAGGAATCTAAAATTAACTACATTGAGCATATGTTTTTAAGCCCAAAAGTAATTCATTTCTACCATAGAGAGAACAATACGCATGCCACATGACATGGCCTGATATGCGCATTTTAAAGACAGCCAATGTGACCATCGGTGCACTTTTAGTTGACGAGGCATGCATAGTTTTAGCAGCTGCCATGTCATGTGGTAAGGGTACAGGGTCCACGTAGATTTATGATAACGTCTGGCTAATGGAGGAGTCTGGGTGTGCAATATTTTTTTTTTTAAGGAGAAGGTTAAATTGTACTCCCTTCGTTTCAGCAAAAGTATTATTATCACTTTTTTATTTTGACCCATTTTTAGTAACACTTTTGTTAAAACAGAGATAGTATTAAAAGATAAAATTTAATAAGGTCAATTACCCATTACGTTGTTACAAGAGTTTAAATTGAATCGATTATAATCTTCCAATGAGTTATTAAATCTCAGAATGGGTAGTTCTATATCAATTCCCGACGAAGCCCCATGAATAGATAAGAGCTTTTACTTCATTGATTACAACAAAATTGGCACAAAATATTCTTAAAACAAGATTGCTTCAATTTAATCAATTAATTGGTTCAATAACCCATAGATTAGTTTTTATGGGTGTATAAGACATCTAAAATAAAATACTTTTATAGTACCCATATTTTCCAAATATACTTTTGAAATAACCTTTTTGGCCATTCTACCCAGATTTTATACCCCACAATAAATGAAAGTGACTTACCCTTCAAACTTTGGGTTTATAAAGAAAAATTTTAGAACGAGTTTCATCATGTTTCTTCGGTTCATCTTGTTTCTTCCGTTCTTTCTCTTTTCAGTGTTCAGAAACAAAAAAAAGGGTTTAATTTTCTGATTTGATCAACACTTCAAATCATTAAGTTTTCAATTTCAATTCATCTAGGTTTTATCCTGATTTTGATTCATAGATTCAATCTGTTTGTGTTTGATTCTAAGATGAACATACATCGTTTATTGTTTTGATTCAGTATGATTTCAAGTTCATTAACTATTTTGGCTATATAATTTTTTTGGGTTTCTGTCAATGATTTTTCTAGGGTTAGTAATAATCTGATTTTTATGATTAAAAAACTCAATAATTTTGTTTCAATTCACCAATTAGGAAATGAAAACTAGTTAATTGTTAATATAAAACCAATTTCATGATTACCCTAGATGATTTTGTTTTACTTATTTCTATTTGATCTGTTTTTGTATTCAATTTGATGAGCATTCAACTTGTAATGTTTTTTGTAAACTGATTTCAACTGATTTCGATTGATGTTTATGAACAGATTTTTGTTTCATTATTTAAAACAGGATGAATCCAATTTCATCCTGTGTTGCTGTTTAGAAAATCTGTTGAAAATTGTTTTCATTGAGAACATATTATTGTTAATATGTTTGTTGTAGATGGATCCCGATTACCAAATTGTTTGTGTTGTTATGTACTCTACGGACTCGTGTTCTTACCGGGTTAGTATGACGTCAACGGTCGATGAATTGAAGTTGTATGTGTATTCGTGTTGGAAAAAGATGTCACCAGCATCAATTCAATTTATATTTGATGGTGGTGAGGGACATAAAATGGTGGTTGATAGTGATTTTTAAGCTTCAATCGGTGATATCATTTTGTTATGTTAAGAGTTTGAGTTTGTTGGAGTTTGAACTTGGGTTTGTCCGTGAAGAACCTTTGATGATGGAGTTGTTGTTAGCTGAAAAAGAAAGACAACAACTGTCCATTATTCCTACTTCTCATCATGGTTGTCATCCCAACAACGAGCGTGCATTTAATGGAAAGCTTGCGGTCAAAATACTTGTAAAGAGGATGAATGGGAATTCATTATAGAAGGTGTCGGCCAAGAATTTTTTGAGGACGAGAAGAAGCTCGGGTTGTTGATCAAAAGTATAATCATTATTTTGGTCGCAAAATTAAGGTTCTTAAGAGTGGTGATACACGATATATGGTTGAGTGCTTTTATAAGGAGGAATTTCAATGCAAATGAAGGTTTCATGCATCGACGAAGACTTCAAGTTTGAAGAAGCACTTTATCCTTCGGTACTATAATGAAGACCATACGTGTTGTGCCGGTTATAAATGTGAAACCAATAGTGTTCCCATTACATGCGAATTAATTAAGAATTTGGTAATTGACCAACTCAAACAAAATCCAAACAAGAAACCACGTGATATTATGGCTGATTTGAAGAGTGATTATGGGGTTAACATTGAGCTACGATCAAGCGCATGCCGGAAAGAAGTATGTTTGAAGGAGTTATATGGTGATGATACCAAGGGATACACTGATTTGGTATAGTGGGTTGATGCTGTGAAGAGAACAAATGAAGGAAGTCGAGTTGATTTAGTCTTGGAAGGAAACCAATTCAAGAGTTTGTTCTTAGATTTTGAGGCTTGCATATTTGTCTTCGAATTTTGTCGTCCGGTGTTGTTCTTATATGGAACTTTTTTGACGGGAAAGTTTAGGGGATGCTTTATGGCGGTTACTGGGAAAAATGCAAATAATGGTATGTCTTCTCTTATAGATATATTTGATAAAAAATTATTTTATTATTTAATTCAGATTGCATCCTCACAAATTGCATTCTTTTGTCAGTTTCTGTCAGTATTTTTCACAGGATGCAACCAGTTACATCATCTGTATACAATTCTGTTTTTTTAATTTTTTACAGGATGCAACCAGTTACATCTTGTGTTTATCACCTTGACTTTTTCCGCTTAATGATTTTTTTTTGTGTGTTTTGTTTTGTTTTTGTGGGAATTTTCCCTTTACCATACGGTATTATTTCAAGCGGGGATGTCGACAACTTGCGTTGGTTCTTGGAGAAGCTAGAGTCTATTTTGGGTCCTCGCCCATTAACACTTTCATTTCGGATTGTCACGATGGTTTGGTCTTTGGTATTCCCACTGTATTTCCTACTTCTCATCATGGTTACTGTTATCATCACTTGAAAAACAATGTTTGTACTCAGATTAAGAAGAACAAAGAAGAATATGGTATTGCAATGGACTTGTCCACTCAATGTTTTTATTCGTCAACTCTTGAAGGTTTTCATGGCGATATGAATAAGTTGAAGGAAATGGGATGTGAATGTCTTCACCTCTACTTGAGTGATCTTCCCGTGGAGAATTGGTCCAAGGCACATTGTAAAGGATGTCGATACGAAAACATGTGTTCAAATGTCGCAGAATCCTTTAATGCTTGGATTAGGGAGGCGAAAAGCATACCTATTACAACATTAGTCGACCATATTTGAGTCAAGATAATGGTGCAGATGAGTTCAAGGAAGGTTGAAGGGTAAAATTATTCTAGATATTTGTGTCCCAATCTTAAGAAAGAAATTAAGAAGTCAATTCGTATCGATAGTATTTGGAGAATAAGCAAGTCTGGTGAACTTGAGTTTGAAGTACACTCCTCCGATTATACTCATGTTGTTAATCTTAGCAAGTGGTACTGCAGCTGTCAGCGTTGGTTTACTGATTAGTTCCTTTGTGCTCACGCTATCGTGTGTATGGCTTCAGCAAAGCTTTGCGTCTATGATTTCATTAATCTTTTTTTCAGTATTGGGTTCTCCCAGACTGCATATGATCATTCAATCAGACCAATTCCAAATCATGACAAGCCTTCAACTGTTGTTGAAGAAAAACTTATCCACCCACCAGATGTTGTTAGCAAATTAGGAAGATCAAAGAAAAAGAGGATTCCTAGCACCGGTTCGGGTTTCACGTAATCTATTACGTGTGGTAACTGCCATACAAAATCAAGGCATAACAAGACGATGTGTCCTCATCCTCCCACCAAAAAGTAGTGTCTTATTCTCCCTCCTTAATAGCATCTTCTTTCACTGATTCTTATGGACAATTTATGATTTTTGGTCTTATTCATTCTCTGCAACTTCTTGTTGCATATTAGACTCATTCTTTTTACAATTAATATTAGTTTGGACAAAACTATTTTTATCATTGTTTGGGATTTTTATATTTTATTTGAACAATTACAGTGACTAGTTTTTCTTAATGTATTTTTTTTGCTATTCAGTTATAGATTCTCTTCAATTTAGGAACAACACAGATTAAACCTTAAGTGAATTCATGAACAACATAGATTAAACCTGGATGAAACAGGTTTCATCCTGTATAATCTTAAAAAAAAAAGGTTTTTTGCTTGGATGAAAATGGTGTCATCCTGCATATTCTGACAGAAAAACCCTGCGGTTGACAAAAATGTTATTTTACTTGGATGAAACCAGTTTTATCCTGCATATTCTGACAAAATTACTTAATATTATGGATACATAACAATTCAAGTAAAAGTTTTCATATTAATTGATCTACAATTAGGATATATACATTCATAGATGAAATCCAAGGTTCATATTAATTGATCTGCAACTAAACTACATTAATAGCACTTTACATAAAAAACTTAAACTTAAACTTCTTTACGATCTTTAGACGAAACCAGATTTTTTACAAAACCGTTTAATTCTCTTCCAACTTCCAACAAATTCTTTCATCACTGTATATATCATACACGAGGTTTACTCGCTTTGTGCTCAACTTTCCCTTAGAGTTTCTTCGTATTCAAAAGCTAAACCATATTTCATCGCCCACTCCATGAAGTAGATAACATACATTCCAGAGTCAGGACTATAAAACCAAGTCTTTCATTTAGTTTTGTGTTTAATAAATGAAAAAAATGTACAATAAAAAATATCACAGTGTGAATGACCTACCTTTTTCCCTGTTGTGGACAGTTCTATACGGTAGTGAATTCAGTAGCATCCATGTTTTTATCATAGAGTTTTCTAAGAACTTGGTTCAATCTTCTTATCATTACTTTTACATCTTCCAGACAACCATTTTTTGTAGTATCGAGAAGAGAATTATAGTGTGTCCAAGAAACGTCATGGAAGTCAAATTGAAGCAAGGTAAAATGGTCTTTATATTCAGGCTTCGATGTAATGGGATCAACAAGTAATGGAAATCGTTGATGTTAGCATTCTGCAATTTCTGCAATTCATTATCTATCAACTTTGTGGCCATTTTTTCATCTTCCATGGAGACATAAAAATGAAAACAAATTAAGTGTATTATTTAATTCAATCATTTTTACCAAAAAAAATAATGAAAAATAATAAAGAAAAGAAATCAAATGTTTTTGTGTGTTACCCATGCAAGTGTGCTCAGAAACGCGGTCATAATGAATCCATCGCACTTATTGTTAGGTTCAAACAGTTCCCTCCATTTCATAATCTTGAACTCGATTATACTATTCGGAATTGCAAACTCACCACTTTTATTTTAATTCCAAATGCAGTCTCTGCATTATTGATCATTCATATAATTACAACAGTTAAAAAACAGGATGAAACAAACAGGTAAAAAACAGGATGAAACTGGTTTCATCAAAGTTTAACAGTTTGGTATAAACAAAAACCATACTAAAATGAATCCAGTTTCATCCTAAACAATAATGCAAAAACAAATTATCAAAACAAAAAACATTTGCGCGTACCTTAAATTTCCAGATTTATAGAATTTTTTGATTAAATTTTCTTCGGTCGCTTTGTTTTCACTCAAGTAAATTTTCTACAACTTTTTATTCTTATCTAATTTCTTCAACATCACTCTTTTTTTTTTTTCATCATTCTTAACATAATCCGAACCAAGGTTTTTCCTCTTCCTTGTATACTGATACACATTCTTACGTTTCTCTTAATCGACCCAAGTTCAGTCATAACTGCTAGAGGTTGTGCTTCAATAACTACATCTGTGTTTGCAGCTTCTGGAATTTTATTGGGTGCATCAACGTTTTGAGGAACATCACCTTATACATCTCTGTTCATCTCTTGAGTGATTTTAAGATTGAAGAAATATGGAGGTGGTGTATGAACAATAATCTGAAGAGAAGGTGAAGCTTGTGGAGTTTCTGATTGCGACTTGTGTTGTCCTTCCAATACTTCCACTTCATTTCGCAAGTCTAAGATTATCTTATCCTTAGCCTCTAATTTAACCTTCAAGTTAGAGATAA
Source organism: Papaver californicum (assembly GCA_023531435.1). Classification (NCBI taxonomy): domain Eukaryota; kingdom Viridiplantae; phylum Streptophyta; class Magnoliopsida; order Ranunculales; family Papaveraceae; genus Papaver; species Papaver californicum. Next base: position 48,406 of record JAJJMC010003097.1, read on the forward strand.
TCTTATCTTTCTCTTATAATTCATTCTTCAAGTTGGAGATGTTTCTTCATGGTTGTTTTCTGCCTCATTATACAAACATAATTGTCTTTCCTCTTCATTCCAACTACTAACAAAGTCAATCATCTGCAACCATGTAGACAACATATTTTTATTTTCAGATTCAAGATGCATCTGGTTTCATCCAGTGCTTACACAGGATGTAACTAGTTTCATTCCAGTGATTACAGAAATATTACACAGGATGTAACTAGTTTCATCTAGTGAATACAAAAATATTATGGCTTCATATTATAGATTTACCTGATCTTTGAAAGATTTTTCAGCATCGCCTCGACATCAGAAGACACTTGATACATGTTCCATCTTGCAAACTTAGGTAAGTTATCACTATTGTCTTTCTTTTCAATACCTTTAATATGTTCAAACATCTAGTACTGCAACAATAAAAAGAACAAGATAAATACATTTAGTTTTATGCTTGTTTTATTGAAGATAGCGAATGTTTAAAAATAAAATAAAAAATTATAGAAACTTACCAACAGATAGAAGCTACAACCATTTACTGAGTAAGGTGTCTTATGTACTTCCGCAACGCTTTCCATTAGATGCTTATGGATGAGATCCGGCCATGAGATTCTATTGGTGATATCAGTTGACTTCATACAGTTTAAGTACTTGTAATTGATATACATACCATTAGTGTTTGTGAAGAAAATTATACAAAACATGTACAACAACAAAAGGATCACCAACTCTTTTTCTCTGCCTTCTTCTTTGATAACAACCTTGATTCCTTTAACAATGTCCTTTTTCTCCAATTTGTCTCCACTTTTCTTTGCATCCTCCTTCTTGAAGTACTTTACGTAAAATTCAGAAGTTTTCAGACTAGGGTCCTCCTTTGGCCCATAAAGTTCTTTATCTTCTTCACTCATACGTATTCTCTTCTTTGCAAAGGTAACAACAAGTGAGTTAGGATCCGTTTTCAAAATTCGATCACCAATATTGAATGAGTTGTTTGATTCATAACTCATTATGATGTATTCTAATGCCTTTGGAGCTTTGCTACATTCAACCTTGCCCATTTTTCCTTCTTTGATCACATTCAGAAACTCCAAAACTCAATCTTCCTTAATTCATCCTCTTGTTTCTCTGTGATTTCCAATGAACCCATTAAATCCACCATTGGTTTCATACTTGACCAAAAGGTTTCCTTACCTTCCTTTCTCTCCAAATAATCTTCTTCATTACTTTCTCCAACCACATTTACATCATGCCTTTTCTTGGTTCTTAATTCACCTTTACTCTTGCTTTTGCTTCCTACAACAAGATGAAACCAGTTACATCCGATCAAAAATAAATTTATATCTAATATTAAACTGGATGAAACTGTTGAAACTGCAGATTAAACCTGGATGAAACTGGTTTCATCCTAGTTTATCCTAACAATTGTTCACCACCATTAACTCAACACAGATGATCAATAACAATTTAAACATAAAGAAATCATAAAGTGGTACCTTTAGTTGATGGGGCCACTGTGTCCTACAAATATAGCCAAACTGTTAAAACCAAAGAAACCAACTAATTGTTAGTTCAAGTTATAATCAATTAAGAGAATGCAATTGGGTTACTGTCGAGGGGCACACAGAATCATAAACTAGAACACAAACAAGAAGAAATTGAATTCATATAGGAAACCATTTACATATCTACTACAACATCCTGAATTCATTACAATCACATCTGTCAACAAAGTAACCAAGGGAAACTAAATTCATACTGCATATAAAATTGTTCTAACTAAACTTAGATGAATCCAGTCTTCCTATTAATTCTAACTAAACTTGGATAAATTGCATATTTCAAATTAAACCACATTTAACATACTCTCTCTGAACTGCACATTATGTTTATAGAAAGTAGTTTCATCCTAATTTAAACATGTATATAAAATAATTTACACTAACATTCTCCAATATCTACTCAACAATCACAGCATAAACACCAAATTCACATCAAATTTCATCCAACTTACAACACCAGTTTCATACGCACCAATATCACAACAACAACAAATCCATCTCAACAGAAATAACTGGATGAACCTTGTTTCATCCTACTTTATACTAACATTCACCAATATCTACTCTGCACAGCATACACACCAATTTCACATTTATAAAACTTTGCCCAGATTTTGATTAAACCTAGATGGATGATTCCAGTTCCGTCCAAGTTTAAACGGGTAATGTGTAAAATTGCCCTAAAATTGAGCATGTGATTAGATTAGGTAGCATCAAAGAGAACCTAAAATCAAAGAAGCAGACGAAACCAATTTCAATCATAAAAAAAACATCAAAGAAAACCTAAAATTAGTAGATAGAAACAGTAATTACCTTCTTCGTAGTGGTGATTAAGAGTAGAATTGAATAAGTTTTTTATTGATGGTGGTGATAGAAACATCTGGTTGAGTCGTGTTGGTGTTGATTGATGTAAATGAAACTGACTAGGGTTTTTGGTGTGGTGGTGGTGCTGCTGGTGGTGAATGTGGATGGAACAGAGACTTGATGGTATCTGGTGGTGGTGGTGAAAAAACTATGATGTCGATGGTGGAGAGGATAAAAGAAGTTTCTTGGGAGAAATTTCTGGAGAAGAGAAGGTGGAGAAATTTCGGAAGGAGGTGGAGAAGACGGGAGAAGAGAAGGTGGAGAAATTTATAGGGGAGGTGGAGAAGACGGGAGAAGAGAAAGTGGGAGAAGTTTCTAGAGAAGATGAGAGAAACTGATTTTGTTGGGTGGGGATGAAACTGATTTTTGTGGGGTATAAATTCTAAAAGGTATTATAGTCATTTTTTTGGAACTTATTTCCGTCCATTTCACCCAGAGTAATATCTTACCCGTCTATTTCAACCAGATTTTAAAGGTTTCTGGGCAATAGGCCCATTTTCTCCAATTTAATAGCATCTCCGATAGAAAAATATTTTTTTAATTGGATTAATGCCCAAAGGTTATATTAAAGTTTAAACCACTTCTATAAGAAGAATTCTACTACCTATAAACCCAGGTAGCTAGAAAAGGAAAGAAAGAAAAATCTGTCATCCCGTCTTCTCGAAATACGTTTCCGCCAAAACCGATTCTATAAGAGATGGGTACTTCATTTTAGTGTGTATTTCCTAAGTAAAATTAACTAAGATAATGAGCTTTCGTATCGTAGATCCGGTATGAGAAACTTAATGCCAATGACCAGGCGTTGGGTACGAATAACACATTTCCTTTCAAGTGTTAAAACGTACCGTACGTTTTTAGTTTTTAGCTTTGAAAGTTTGGTCTTGGTCAAAGTGGCCAATATTGTGTTAGAGAAAATGGGCTTGGCTTAATGTTTTGTTATTGGTCTTGGATAAAATGGGCTTAGGACCAAGGGGTCACTAAGGACAACTAGCACATTTTCACTATTTGTGAATGAACCTTTAGTCCCACATTGGTGAAACTAAAAATGTTACCTCTCCATATTACTTAGAATTTGCATCGAACGGAGACCCCTTAGGGGTTTAGACTCTTTTGTGTATGGTAGAGGACTAAGGATATGGACTAGTTGGTGCAACCATACATTTCACACACGCGCGGTGCTTCGCACCGAATCACGCACGCGTCTTGTCGGTCGGGTCGGGCTCGAGTGTGGGTGTGGGTGTGGGTATGGTTCAACCAAGACTTATCTTTTTGGAAAAAATATTCTAAATTATTTCCTTAAAAAACTAAATTAAATTTTGTTTTTAATATGGGGGATCGCCTGACCCGGCGGGTATTATTCTTGACCGTTTTCTTACCGTTCAAAATTCAATTCGCAAATAATTTTTTTGATTAATTATAAAATTAATATTCATTGATTACTGAATGATTTCTCTCTTATTCTCGCTTATAAAAATAACCAGAAATTTTCATTTGAACTTACACCAGAAGCAGCTACTATCCTGCCTTCTTTTCCCCTCTTCCTGTTTTGTTTTTCGCACTGCTTGTTTACTTCCCTTTCGTAACTATCTTGTTGTTAAGTTCGTTTGAGGGTGATTTTTATTTTGCTTATACAAGTCATAACAGGAAGTTCTATCCTAGACACATCTCCGATGTGTGGGTATAACATCTCTCATTCTTGAGGAGTACCTGTAGACTATTATGTAAAGGATAATTTGCTGAGCAGGTGGCTCTGTCAATTGTGTGTATATAAATTCAAAGATTTCATTAACGTTAACATCTTCTTCTATTTAGTATTTTTATTGTTGCAGATCCAACAATCTTAACACAATATACTTCTTCTGTAACAATGGGTAAAAATGATGTTGACAGACCAGAAAAATTCAGTAGCAAAGATTTCAAAAGATGGCAATCAAAGATGTTGTTCTTTATGAGTTTTCATATGTTAGATGAATTAGTTCTGAAATCTTTTGATAAGGGTTTGAATGATGCTGGAAATGAAAGGGAGTTGGAAAGTTGGGTTAGACAGAATTATATGGTAAAAAATCATATTCTGAATTGTTTAAAAAATTCATTGTATGATTTTTATAATGCAAAAGACAACTTTTCTGCTTTTGATTTATGGGCTGCTTTAGATGCAAAATACAAAGCTGAAACTGCTGGAAGTAAGAAATTCTTGGTAGCTAGGTTCCTGGAATACAAAATGTCAAATGATAAATCTGTGGTTGATCAATTCCTTGAACTTCAACGTATTATCAATGAAATTCTTGCTGGAGGTATGGTGATAGATGAAACTTTTCAAGTGTCTAATGTAATTGAGAAATTACCGTCTTCCTTGTATGAATACAAACGTATATTGAGACATGAAACTGGTGAAGTCAGTATGGTTGATTTGGGTAAGAAGATTCAAGTGGAAGAATTATTATGCTCCAAAGACAAGAACGTATCTTCTGGAAGGGACATGTCCAACAAGGCTCATGTAATTGAACATAAGTCTTCCAATACTGAAAAGGGCGACAGCAGTAAACGCAACCCTAAGCATGGTCATCACAAGAAAGGTATATTTCAGAAACCCAAATCTGGCATTGGTAAAATTAAAGGTGCCTGTTATGTTTGTGGAACTCCTGGCTATATGGCAATACACTGTAGAAAACGTAAGGACTTTAATAATAAGAAAAACAATGTTAATTTGGTTGAAAACAACAAAACCGAGTTTTCTGGTACGATGTCTGAAGTTAATTTGGTAACCAATGTAAGAGACTGGTGGGTAGACTCTGGTGCTACCAAGCATGTCTGTGGAAACATAGATATGTTCATCTCCTATCAGAAGGTAGGGGAAGGGGAGAAACTCTACATGGCTTACTCATTTGCAGCACAGGTTGCAGGAAAAGGCAAAGTTGGGATAAATCTCACTTCTGGCAAGACTCTCACATTGAATGAAGTTCTTCATGTTCCGGACATCTGTAAAAATCTTGTATTTTGTGGTGCTTTAGATGATAAGGGTTTTAAACTTGTTTTTGAATCTTGAAAAATTGTTGTCACTAAGGGTAAGGATTATGTAGGTAAGGGATATAAGACTGAGGGTCTCTACAAACTTAATGAAACCTCTGATAAAATAAATAAAATTGATTCTTCTGCTTATGTTTGTGTGCCATTGAATGTTTGGCATGGTAGACTTGGACATGTAAACTATAAGTCAATGCATAAACTGGCTAGCATAGGTTGCATACCCAAATTTAGTTTGGCCATAACGGTATGGAATAAGCCTCTGTACTTAATGGCACATTGTGCTTAGTAATTAATTTTTTTTTAACTGTACTGAGAAAAGCAAGTGAGTTTAAGAGTTTCGAGCTATAACGAAAAATGGGTAAAAGCGAACATTAAAATACCATATTGAAATAAAATATTTAATTAAAGAAGTGAAACAAATAATAAACATTGGTCGATGGACGGAATTTTAGTATGTCGATAACACATTGTGTCGGAGTATTTATGCCGAGATAAGGCCGTTATAGCTTTTATGTTTGTGAGAGCCAGTGGAAAGTAATAGTTGTTATATTTATGCCGAGATCAGGGTTGTAATTGCTTTTATACTTGTAAGCACCGGTGAACTATGGTTGTTGTTTATTCTGAGATTAGGACCCCAACTATTTAAATAGTCTATGTATCACGGTGGACAAATATCGAGATCAGGGTCACGTTTATGTGTGTCACGGTGAACAGTGGTTGTATAAATTGAAAATATTTTAAAATCTGTTGGGAAGTCTAATTAAGACAAAAAAAATGAGAAACCTCTAAAATAAAAAGGTTTGTTTATGAAGCTTGGGACACACTAAAGCAATGCCAGTAATATTTGATGGAACGAAAATGTATAAAAAAATATCTAGAAATAATTTAAGAATTTAATTACTTAAATTGGAAATGTGTTCGAGCAAATCATCTAGATAAAAATCGGACAATAATTAAAAGAGTGTAACTGGTTAACTATGCTTTTGATGCATCGTATCGTGTTTGTTTGTGTTTACTTTGTGATTTCTGTTGCATTATATTATTTTTAGAAATTTTCTCCTGGGCATGTGTTTGCTCACCCCTTTCCGTCTTTTCTTGTAGAATATACAGAGACACTAGCTGAAGAAAATAAATTATAAATTATAGCTGAAGAAAATAAAGAGATTACATGATAAACATTAACTTGAGATAAGTCTCTGACTTGCGTGAGAATAGCCTAGTCTGTTGGTGACTAGACTTTTGTGGAGAAACTTCTAGGAGAGCCTGCAAGAGTGGACACAGGCTAGGGTGCTGAAGATTCGGTCCCTGCACTGGAGTCAGGCTTTGTTGCTGGAGGCTCGGTCCATGAGGAAGCTACACAAGCAGTGGATGAGGACTGGACTACTAAGGGTTCAGTCCATGAGGAACCTGCATTAACAGTTCCCCTCAAGTTGAAGGGGAGTTCACAAACATTTAACTTGCTCCTGAGCTGCTGAAACCTAACTCCAGAAAGCCTTTTAGTAAATATATCTGCAATTTGAGCATATGAAGAGATGAACTGCACCAGTAGTTCTATTTGCAACATTTTCTCTCACAAAGTGAAAATCTATCTCAATGTGTTTTGTTCTTGCATGAAACACAGGATTGGCTGTTAAGTATGTTGCACCTAGGTTGTCACACCATAAGACTGGTAGAGCAGTTTGTAATCCTAGTTCCCTCAACAAGGACTGTATCCAAGTCAGCTCAGCAGTTGCTATGGCAATGCCTCTGTATTCAGACTCTGTACTTGACTTGGACACTGTCTTTTGTTTCTTGGCACTCCAAGATATTAAGTTTCCTCTTATAGAAACACAAACCCCACTGGTTTTGTGGAATCAATATAAAAGATAACATTTTAAGTCGCGTAATTGAACGATTCAACTGTTTTTTATTTAAGGGAGCAAGGTTCACAACCAGCGAACCGATAAAGAGATGCATATGATCAAATAAAGTACATTTCATAAACCATCGTCCCTGACCGTGAATGCTTATGTAAAATAAATGTTATCACAGTTGTTATAGCCGTCTTGACATTTTATAAAACCGTGTTTGAACTGTTAAAACGATATTTTTCACGGTTAACCCGTGTTTAAACCAAGTGTTCAAACATTTCCCAACTTATTTTTTTCAAATAAAACCATTACATCGATCAGATTCAAAAATTTATGGATTTGAAATTAAACCCAGAAAACAGGTCATAAACAGGTAAAGAAAGGTCTGTGGATCAGTTTGGAACTAATATAAACCTTCCTGATTTAGTGACGCATGTAGTGGTTACTAAATGTGTTAGGAACAAAATAAATCGTCACCAATTATTTTTTTCTTCCTGTTCGGTCAGTCCCCCACTGCGCATGGTCATCTAATAACCAAATACTAATTTTTTTTCTTAAAAACACAACTAGATATGGCTTCTTCCAAGGACAATAATGGGGAGAGGAATGAAAAAAACAGACAATTGGGTTATTCTGTTTTCTTTGCATTGATAATCTTCTTGAGAAAAACCAATTTTTTTTATCTAAACATACTCTACTCGACTACTGTCTAGTCCTTATTTTTGTAAGTACACTTTATTAAACACCATCCCATCACCTAAAAAATTTGATGGGAAACTTGTCGAATGATTTTTAGACCCCACTTATTTTCAACCATAAAATCCTCTATAAATATTTTTTTATTTTTAATATTATTATTGATATCTACCTGTACTTTGGCAATTTTTAACAATTTTAGCTTTGTCTCCAATTATATCGCTATATTTATCTACTTTTGACATTAAGGAAAACGTACTACAACATATGTAGAGTTAATAGCCCAATGTTGATGTTACTCTATGCGTGATGCCAACACAAACATGTCCGAAAGCTTGAGGCGTAATTTGTGCTAAAAAAACTTCACAATTTAAAGGATTTTTACAAAGAAAAAAGAATTATGATCATGTTGGTTGAGTATTTTCTATCAAATACCGTAACGACAACCATTTTCATATAAATAGTGATTATAATACTTGTAAAAGTATTTGTAAAATAGAAAGTTTGTTCAAATCAGCTAAAATAGATTGTCATTTATATTTTACAATAGCGAGGTTGTTTCGCTGCTAGATCAAAAATGTCGGAGCATCGTGAACAAATTCAAACTTTACTCAAGCAGGGCATTTCAGTTAGTGTATTACTACTATTTAGACAAAAGCCCAATTTTCTGTTAAAACGTGGTGATATCTTATTGGCTATACCATAGGTTGTCTTGATATGTCCTAGTAACTGGGACCCATAATTAACCTTTGACCGAGTCTATAAAAATAAAATTCAGTTTTCCGTTTCTATTTCCATTTCCATTTTCATTTCATTTTTTCTTTCTTCTTCTGAAATCCGTGTCCAGGGAGTGTGAAATTTGAAAACCCTAATTACAGATCCGTCCATGGCTTCAACTAAGGAACGTGAGAACTTCGTTTACGTTGCAAAACTCGCTGAACAAGCTGAACGTTATGATGGTTAGTGTTTTATTTTCTAGATCTTTGTTTTTGAGTTTGATTTAGGTTTTGATTTTTGATTTTGATTTTGATGATGATTTGTTTTTGTGTGTTTTGTATGATTAGAAATGGTGGATTCGATGAAAAATGTGGCGAAACTTGGTGTGGAATTGACTGTGGAAGAGAGGAATCTTCTGTCTGTTGGTTATAAGAATGTTGTTGGAGCTCGTAGGGCTTCATGGAGAATCTTATCCTCGATTGAACAAAAAGAAGAATCTAAAGGTAATGAACAGAATGTGAAAAGGATCAAGGAGTATAGACAGAAAGTTGAATCGGAGCTGTCGAAAATCTGTAGTGATATTATGGCTGTTATCGATGAGCATCTCATTCCTTCGTCTTCACCTGGTGAATCTAACGTTTTTTACTTGAAGATGTAAGAAATCTCTTGGTTTTTTCTTTCTCTCTTTATTTTATCGTGTGTGTTTTTCTTAGGGTTTTGAGTGGTTTTGTTTTTTTGGGGGTGGTGCAGGAAAGGTGATTACTACCGTTATCTGTCAGAGTTTAAGACTGGTAATGACAGGAAAGAGGCGTCTGATCAGTCCTTGAAAGCATATGAGGTAATTTTATTTGCCTACATAACTGGCGCCACCGCATTTACTTTGTTTGTTTGAGTTCCAGATCTGACTGTTAATCGTTCTATGTTAAATTGTTCAACAGACATACCCAACATTTTGATATATTTGTTTGATGGTTTGATTCTCGAGTAACTAAGTGTATGTTTAGTTGACTAGTGTTTTATTTGATGCTTTGTGCTCAATGTTTTGGTATATTAGTATACTGAACCATAGTTTTATTCTTCTTGATATGATGTTTATATGAAGGGTAAGATATTTGTTCTTCTAACTTCAATGCACTTGTAGATGTGTAGATGGCTAGGTTTTTAGGAAGCTTCGGCTTAGAATAGTTCAACTAACATTTAGAACATTTTAATCTAAGATTCTTGACAATTTATTTGGTTGATGGCTTGATTCTCGCGTAGCGAAGTGTCCTTCCTTTAGTCGGCTAATGTTTTATTGATGATTTCTTCTGATTGTTTCATATATTTGGATGAATAGTATACTGGATTAAAATTTATCCTACTTGCCATGATGTTTATATGAAGGCTAAGAGCCTAAGTCATTTGTTCCTCTAAACATAATGCATATGTAAGTGTGTAGATGGCTAGAATTTTGGGAAGCTTCGGTTGAGATAGTAGCTGTGGACTGTAGTTTGTTTTCAGCCGAGTCATATGTTTTTTAATATTTATACTCTAAATACGTTTATTATTTTCATTTGCTGTTATTTCTTGGGGGTTGGGGCAATGTCTCCCAAAGTTTCTGTTAGAATTGTTCTATACTTGTCCAAATATTCAAAAAAGGAGCTGTTGAAGATTTTATTGAACTCTTGCTGGAAGGAGTTTTGATCAATTAAGTGTTGAATTCACTTTTAAATGGACACATGAAATCTTACTCCAAATTAATCCTTATCCAAGCACTAACTGAGACAGTCTTGTTTCCCCCCTGCTGGGTTCAGATAGTAGACTGAAGTCATACCTCTTGTGTCAATTAGCTGTGCAGTCCAATGCTTAGTGATTCTGATGATTGACCCAAGATAAGGTTTAGAAGCTGAATTTTCTTGTTTCATTTACTGTGTGTTTTCTCTCTATATCAGTTGGCCAAGATAGTGGAGACCTTTACCAGTAAAACTGGTTCATTATTCACAATTAAGTTAACAAACTGGTCACCTTTAATGTGCTCCACGGGTTTTATGGCTGTTTTGCATTTGTTTTCAGTTATTTTTTTCCCATTTGCTTGGACTGCTAGTTTTCTCAGTTACTGAATACCAGAACCAGATTATGGTTACCAACATTCTGTTGAAAAAGTTAAGGCAATGAGATATTTGTCAATAGTTAGTTATGGCTACATTTTGCCCTGTTACAACCTCTAGTGTAGTTATGAATGCTTCCTTCAATGTACTTACTTCGTGTACATGGTTGTGCACTGTCTGATTCAGTTGGCTTCCACTGCTGCCGAGGCTGATCTAATTCCCACCCATCCTATTCGATTGGGTTTGGCATTGAACTTCTCAGTATTCTATTATGAGATAATGAACTCACCTGAAAGGTATGTAGTTGACACTTGTTCGTTTGCAGAAATAGTCTTCGATAGTATTAGTTCTGAAGTTCTTCTTCCAAATTTTCTTGTAACTGAGCTTGTGGATTTTTTTTCCCAGGGCCTGCCACCTTGCAAAGAGTGCTTTTGATGAAGCTATAACAGAGCTGGATACCCTGAGTGAAGAATCTTATAAAGACAGTACTTTGATTATGCAACTCTTGAGGGATAACCTTACCTTGTGGACTTCTGACATTCCCGAAGATGGAGGTAAATGCACAGATATACTTTTAAGTTGACTGCTATGGTTTGGCAGTCATTCAATCGTCATATTCTTGATCATCTCCAATTTGTCTATTTGCATTTACAGGTCCTGCATATCTAATTGTCATCATCTATCTGATGAAACCCTCTTGGAATGTTAAAAATAAATCAATATGGCTTTATCAATCTGTCCTTTAGTTTGTTGCCATTTGAATTGTTACCCCACTCATATCCCTTTCTGTTAATCTAGAAGCATAGGTGATTACTGATTGGTCATTTTGGTATTTCCTTCTTGTTGCTACTTTATATTACTCTTTCAGCCATCTTGGTTAGTTGGTCGATTGGCATAGGCAACTAAGTGTGACCTGCAGTTTTATTCTCAACCATTTGCCAGTAGCTTCTGCAGTAAATTAAATATGATGGTGACATTGGTCCAGTTCTTAGCAAGCATTAAATCGTGAACAACTCCAATACTGTGGTTTGTTGTTTAGTTTACAACCGCAACCCGTCTCCCTCCCCTGTCGTTGTGAATAGGCTTATCTCTTTGTTATCTGTTCCATCTTGTCCTTGTATTCTCAATTGGATCAATTGCGGTTTATGCGAGTCATTTTTTGCCCCTTTGTTTTATGCTTTTGTAGTTAAATATGCATCATTATGTGCTTTTGCAGATGAAGCTCAGAGAATGGAAAGCACTGCTAAGACAGCTGCTGGGGAAGATGCAGAGGTTTGTTCACTGATGCTTCTTTTTGCTTATCTATTTGATTGAGCACCTGAATATCTGAATAAGCAGAAAAGTTAACATGTATCATCTTTCTTTGCAGTGAAAAATGGAGATTGACTGAAGGGGGGGTTTGGCATGTAATCAGAAAGAAAGAAGGGCGATGTCATCAGATCTACATATTTGGTCTTTAGTTGGAAGATAAAAGATTTTGTGAACATCTATTCTCTAATTGCTATCCTCCTTATTTGTGTTTATCATTTTAGAGTATTCATCATCATTCATGTTTGGACATATATACATGGTCGGTCGGTCGGTCAGTCCTGTAACTCTTGCCTGCATAGCCTATTTTATTCCATCGTCTCTGGTCTTGGAGAATTGGAATTGTTGCTTTATAAGGTTTTCTTTTTTTTTCATGGAAAATGCAATGAAGTTCGGATGGACGACTTTTTAAGTAGATCTAATATAGCGTTGCTTTTGTTATCATGTCTTACTGTTTAGTTTTGTTACAATTTGTCTATCTGATTTCGGTCTTGAAAATGTCTAGAAGTTTAATGTTTGCCTTAATATAATTGACTTTTACCTACTTGGTAAGCTGAGTATTCCTACTGCCACATTGTGCTGGCATAGGATGGAATGCTTCAAACTTGGTCGTCACTATCAGGTATTAGAGTATAGACCATGAAATTTCTTCTGCAAAAGGGGGATGCCATGATAAGTGAGGGAGAAAAATGCTGTGGATTTTTTTCCCTATAGAGTGTAAACAGTTGCATCACTCAGGCTCCCTATCTTTTGATGAGAAAAAGTTGATTTTCATCACATAGCGAAATGAAATGCAGGGAGATCAAAAAATCATACCCGTTTCACCTATTGCGATTGGTTCACCTAAGACGGTCAAGTGGTTCGACACTCGCACCTAATAAACCGGAGTCTGAGGGTTCACAATTAAAATTTTCGAGTTTTGAGGGTTCACAGTTAAATTTTCTATAACATGTTTGTATTTTTGTTTTTTTTTTGCTGATTCGACACTCACTCGCCCAATGTAGTCAATCTCGGATCTCGGTCTCGTCGCGGCCGGGACCATGACACCTTGACAACGATATCTCGGGGAGATTATCGACCAAATCTCGGACTAACTATTAAATCTTTTATCTAAATTTTATATACCTGTAAATATTAAAGCTATTGCAAATATAATACATAAATATAAAATTTAAGAAAGAAAAATAGGTAAAAATAACAACCATACTTTAAGTTCAAAGTTCAAAGTTCAAAGTTTAAAAACAAAAATAAACACCGCTTTCAAAGAACAGCAAAGTTGAAGATAGATTAGTAATGGTAATAGAATTAGTTTATACAAACAACAGTGACAGTAGATAGAGATACAAACAACAGTGACAGTAGATAGTGTTTAGCAAAATATTATTTTTTTGTCTTCCTTGTAGCAAATTGTCATGACAGTGCACAAGGAGTTAAAAAAAAATGACTGTCATGATTGATTCAGATCACTGTTTGTACATTGTATCTTAAATTGGATACATATAATTGTATCATATGCTTATTATAATCATTCACCCAACAAGATGGAGGGACACAATATACTGAAAAGAGTGAAGACTTTAGAACTGAATCCCTCTACAAATGTTTAGGAGGGTGGGAACCACCTGACATGGGACTCAGAGTCATCTCAAATGGGTTATAGATTATTTGTCTACAAATATGCTTCCTACTGCTGCAAAAAACACTGAGAATATGTGCAAATTCTCCAATCAGCATATTGAGACTTTGGAGCAACTTTTTATTTCTTGCCATTTTGCTCTTAATGTCTAGTTTATTTTTGAAGCCAACCTTTACCCTTCAGATGTCTATCCTAAATTAGTATGACAATGGATTAACAACTGGAACTAACTCTACAGGAGGGAAAGGTAACATGGGTCCTTTGGAATGCCAGATGTGGAATAATTATCTTGCACATCTTGATAATGGATTAAAAACACTACAGAACTGCTAGACGACTGTACTAGCCTGCGAACATAAAACATAGGCAACTATCCCTCCATCAATCATTCATACATGGACCTAAAATTCTGCCCCTACAAACATTTTAACCATTCCAGAATTCGAGAAGGACCAAACCACATAGACAAACTATCAAAACAAGTCTAGATTGCATCACTACACATAGCAACAATATCCCTTTCATGAAGACAACACAACAATGAATGCACATTTATACATACTTAAAACCCACTATATTTGAATTGAAGAAATAATCATGAACAAAATGAGAATAATCCAGCGAGCATTTTTACATTTCTAAAATTAAACAACCCATTTCTTGATTAGCATGATACTGAATAATAAACCAACCAATACTTTCAAATTTTCAAAGAGGATTTCAAATATATAGTTTATGAGCACAAACTAAGCTTTTAACTATCTGAAGAAATCCTTGTATAAAGTCAAGAAATAAATATATACTAAAATTTTAAGATTATTACTGTAAATGAGAAATTACAGAGAGAGAGAGTGAGTGATTACAGAGAGAGAGAGTGAGTGATTCATAACCATGGCACTGGAAGATTAAGTGATAGGGTTTTTACCTTGAAGAGAGAAGATTCGGTTAGAAGTTAGAACAGAAAGAAGAGGAACTGAGGAAGTTTATGTGACGCCGCGCAGGAAGAGAACAATAATGGTAGAAGAGGAATTGAGGAAGAGAACTGATGGTTCAAAACTTCAAATTAGGTTACGGTCTCTTACAGAACAGAAAGAAAAAAGAGAGAAGTTCCCATTTTGTTTGATGATGGTTAAAATTAGGTTTCTGTTTCAAGAGTTCAAATTAGGACTGTTAGATTTCTATCATTCTAATATATCGACCGTTGGATCGTTTAAAAGATTAAAGACCGTTAGATTAAAATGATAAATATCACTTTTACCCCTAAATACGGGCATATCGTCGCGGCCGAGATATCGGAAATTCAGCCGATATTCGCGTTCGAATCGCGGTGACCGCAATCTCGGATATCGTCACGCTTTTCGGCCGATACTTTAAAAAGCGCCGATATCTCGGCCGTAACGACCGAGATTGACTACATTGCACTCGCCCCTAAAACATGAGTCAGATGTTAAACTTTTTGTTATTTAGTTTATCAAATCTGACTAAGACGTAATCCTGACTCGGACCCGTTTAAATCGGGATAAAATGTCCCTACTAGTTACTGTTGTAGCCTGTATGTCCATCTTTACTTCATGGCTCACAAGCGAGTATAAGCTGACTGTAAGAACCTACTGTAAAATTGTACAGTATATATTGTCAGCTCGTATAACCCGCGCATAATTACCAAAATCAAAAGCCCTAAGAAAAAACCCCTGAATTTTCTTTAAACCCTAAATTGTTTCAATTTCTCATAAATCCTTCTCCTTATTTAAAAATAAGGGTTTTGATTGATGAAGAGTTTCAACAAGATTCTTCCAACAGAAATCATTTCAGACATCTTGACTCGCTTACCCACAGAATCAGTCTTAGAATGCAAATTAGTTTGCAATACATGGAAGAATCTCATTCATCATCCATCATTTCCCCAAATGCACTTAACTCGTCTCAATCACAATCCCGATTCAACCGATTCAGGTAAGTCGAGCTATATTATTCTGTATTCAGATGGTTATGATGAATATAATAAACATCTTTACTATTTTGAATGTAATAATGATAATGAAGATCGGAATAATGTGAAACCCGTACGTAGAAAGATCATGTTAAAAACTTCATTGGAGGCGTACGTCGTTGTTGGTTTGTTTATGGAGATCAACCTGGTATACCTGAAACTCATGGACCTGCTATCATTTTTTATCCGGTGTCAAAAGAATATGTTGTTCTTCCAGAATTTGATAGTTATCCGGAATATGAGACAAAAGGGTCAAAATCGATTCGATATTTTCATGAGGCATGTGGATTTGGTTACCTTGCTTCGACTAACGAATACAAAGTTGTTAGGCTGCTTTACATGTTAGGTGGAGAATTTAACTTTATAGAGGTCGAGGTGTACACTATTGGATGTGGCATTGGATAGAGACACGTTGGTAAGTTTGGTTTTGGTTTTAAATTTTACACACATTGGGCGCAAACACATGGTGTATTCTGAATGTATGTCTTCATTGGAGGAATTCCATAGGAGGAATGGTTGTTGTATTTGATTTGGCTGATGAAAAGTTTCGTGAGCCTATTCCACGACCTCCTATGCTAACACACACCAATGATGATGATGCTGATAGTGATGGTGGTGAATTTCTTGTGTTAGGGATTTCAGGTGGGATTTTATATTATGCTGTTTGTCAATCCTTCGAAGAACGTGACGTTAGTGATGTATGGTTGTTAATGAAGAAGAATGACAATCATGTTATCAATAAACAAGAGGAACATCAATCATGGGGTTGGCGTAAAGTTATTAGTCTTGAACAAAGAGAACTGTTTGCGTTTTTGGAGCGTGGCATCGTTTACGTTACGATCAGGGCCATATCAAACTATTTCGCTCATCAAATTCAACCTGGGAAAACCTTGTGAATTATAGTGCAATATCTCCTCAAGTATTTCCACACAAGCACACCTTAGTTTCATTGAAAGAATTAGGAGAAAAAGATGCGAAAGAATGAAGTCACAGTGGATTGAGAAGACTGATAGCAGTGAATCTGGAAGTGATTAGCGGACGGAGCAAAACTGCTGAAAGCAGGTAATCTTCATTTGGCTTTTTGAAGTAATATTCATTTGCTTTAATATTTACATGGGTTTCATTTTGAGATTGGATAACAAGGTACCTCATTATGAGTATAAAGTTATTGACAGTTATATATGAATAACTGTTATTATGTCTTTATATCATCAATATCAACTTTATGTGAGTGTTTCTATATGCACTTACACTTTGTTGCTTTGTTAATTGGATTCATTAGTCACTTGAGCCAATTTGGAGAATGTGATGCATGCTTTAGTAATCTATTTTATTCATAGATTGGAGTTGAATAATATATCTGCAGGCAGAATGGTGTGAGAGCTTTCGCATTCGTACGAGTTATTCTGTTTCGTGCGTACTTCTTAGTATTAGTTGATAGATAATTATTGGGATCAGATTTGAAGTTTTTCTAATTTTTCTCTCTTTTCATATTTGAAGTTGCTATAATGCATGTTATGTTTAGTGTTTAAGTGGAAGTAATCCTAGTATCATAAGCTTCACATCAGTAGGTATGGGTATTCCCAGTTCCAACAGATTCAACCCCTGTCTTCGGACAAAGCTGAATCAGGGCTGGTGTTACTAGTTCATCTTTAATCATACATCCTCCAAAATTCATATAACTGTCTTTATGGTTTAATATTGAGAGGCACACATATGTGTTTTAATTCTTGATAGAGATTCTTGCTATTTTTGTTCAAGCAACATAGATATTATCGATGCATAATATCACTAGATACTTCCAAACCCAAGATAATTACACTGTCCTGGTTGAAAATCAGTCGCAACATGCCACCAAGTCAAGATATAGCACATTAACGCAAGTATTATTAGGATCTACTTCCCCATTAGGGTTTATAAGAGTTGGCATTGTACATGAGTAGTGAGAAAAAAATGAAATGAAATATACCACAGTGCTTATGAAGTAATCCATCACGTGTTTTAATTTTTTCGTGACTACTATCTTACGCAAAAACCCTGAATTGAACAAACTGCAGGAGTACCAATATCGCAAGGCTTACATTGATGTGCTGTTTTGGTTGGTTTATGAGTTGATCCCTTGTCTTGTGCTGTTGTTTTTCTCTCTTCTTGTGACCAAATGTAAGGTTGTTTAGTGTGCACTATAGTTTCTGGAGACCCGGAATTGGTATGTCTCCAAACACTCGGTCGTTGAAAAAGTTGTTGGTTATATAGTTGTTGGTTTTGCTTGTCAAAGAAAGAAAAATCTTGGTTTATAGATATTTTGCAGAACTGAAGCTCTCATGTTCGTCTCTATCACTCCATGTGTAAGAAGATCCATCGTACTGATAGATAACCAGCTCACACTTAGGGCCTAGGGCATACTGTTTGAGACTATGAGAGGAGTATCTATGGGCTCGTTTTTTTTAAGTTGTAATACTGCAGGAAATTTGTCAAGTTGGCTATACCAGTTCCCGGCAAAATTTCTTTAGAAGCTATTAAGTTATGGGTTCACGTCTACGGTGAATTTTAAATGTTTAACTGGGCTTGGCCTCACAATTTTGAAGGTGTACCTGTAGAATTTTCCCGTCAACTATAAACCCTTTCTGTTACTTTGCTTGTGTCTATAATCTCATACCTCAAATCGAGTAAGTTATAGATCCATGAGCATTCATATACTGAATTCTGAAGCTCACAAGGTAGTGTATGCTGACTGTAAAAAATAATAAATTTGCTATGATCGTTCCTCTATTTGCCTCTGCCGAGATGTTTTTTCTACATCTGACAATGCATTTGATTTCCCTGCAAATGTTTTCTGGAAAGAATGCTTGAATTGGATTAGTATCGAGACTGCGAATTTAGCGATGTTCGTTTGTTTTTTTACATCCTATTCTTGAGGGTTCACTATTAGTATTCGACATTGCACCACACTACCAAGTTTTCTTTTTTATTTCTCTAACATCTTTTTGGATTAACAGGAGGACATGAAATTGGCACGTGTTTTGAATTTAGTGAGTATATTACAATAGGGCTGTCTTTAAAGAATCTTAGCTGGTATTTGCTTGTATATCTATTTTGAAACTTTATTGTCATGAAGTTCCAGATTCTTATGCATATAATCTTTGGGATATAGATTCAGTGACTTATAACTTCAATTGTTAATCTGTATATAGTCTATTTATTGTTATCTTCTCCTTCTTTTACTGGTTCTTGTCAAATCGCAGCTAGGTCAAGCCAGTCAACTTCATATTATTTATAGGGAAGCTGAGCGTGGTTGCCGAAGATACTAAAATGATAGTACTTCTGGTTTCGGTTTGAATCAGGAACGTCCGAGAGGCCAAAATCCAATAATGTAGGTATTCAGAGCAGATTCTCTCTAGGTTTTCCTTTTATCTTGTTTACTTGTAAATCAATGATAAACCCTACTTGCAAGTGTGCAGGACTTTTGTCACATCTCAAGTGTGCAGGACACGCTATAATGGATTCCCTTGAGCAACAAAAGATTATCCCATTTCTTACTCTTGAAGATAAGGCTTTCTTGGAACTTCTCTTTGATCCTATCCATGTCGCGAGTGAAGTAATTTTCCATAGCATCAAACACCGACACAAAATTATCAACACGTCCAAAAAGATTCTTCTTAAACCGATGGTGAGCCGACTCTTCCAAACTCGTCGCTTGATTGACCAAGTGTTTGTGTTGGTTAGTAAAGGCATAAATAAATTTCTCTTTGTGCGGTTCCAACCATTGTCTCAACAAATACGGTATCATATCCGGGTACTCGGGGCTAGTCCAACGCCCGATAAACGTCGCAAGATTTAGAATGTAATCATCCTCGGTAAGATACCAAGTCAATGAGTCTCATTCATTGGAGAAAAAAGCCCATTTGGATTCATTTGATTCGCATTGTTTATTAAATTTTTCTTTTACATTGGCTTGTTCATCTTCCGGTAGCTTCTTTATCTCATCATATCCACTCTTCTTTGGTAGTAAAATTTGAGGCTTGCACCTATACGTCACATTACACCATATGTGGAACATACATAGAAGATTATATGCTAACGGGAAGACTGCCTTTATTGCATTCATTAATGCGACATCGTCATCGGTGATTATAACTCCAGGGATATCATCACCTCGGAAGATTGACCTCACTTGCTGCAGCGCCCAAGTTTTAACTAGGCTCATGCTCATCCTTCAAGAAACAAAAAGCCACGCTAAATGGTGATTTTGTCGACGTGCGCCCAACAACATTCAACAATGGCATCTCGTACTTATTAGTCTTATAATCCATTATAAGAACTTGGTAAAAGCATTGCGCCAACTGAACACACATCGGATGCGCAATAAAGAGATTGTTATTTCTCCATCCGGACCTACTTGCTTTTGAACGACGTAGTTTTTCTGTTGTGCAATATAAAACAATTGTTGTATTACCTTCCTATCTCTCAATTCCTTCTTTTTCAACGTCTCGTTTGCGCTGTAAATGGTGAACATAGAGGATAGGTTATCCTTATTATCTTGTTTAATGATGCGAAGTATAGTAAGCGGTGGAATACGTATTTTCCTCATCTTAGCTAGTTTCTCCATTTCAAGAGGGGAGAGCCTTGCTGTGACTGAATGTCCTTTAAGATGTTCGAAACGTTTGTGGTTATGTCTATCTTCAACAACTTTGAATAAAACCCAATTCCTCAAATCTTTGTTGAAATTAAACACAAGCTTGAATGAGGAATTGGTCTTCTTTGAGATAGTTACGTTCTTCCTCTCGGTCTTTCCCATATACACATAACCTTTCTTCTTGTGGCTTTCGAGCTTACGACTTTTCTCATAAACCATTTCAAAGTGGGGTTTGCTAGATTTTTCATTCAAAACCAATACACACATATCACGTTTTGCATGTTCTCTAACCCAACTTTTTGCCTTATCGGGATTATCCCATGTCTACATTGACCAAAACACAAAGTTATAAAACTTGACAATTTTCTTTGAAACACCTAAGTACACATAAATAGGTAACCTATCAAGTCATTCACATAATGATGCGATGTATCATCGTACATAATATCAACATGAGTAGGTTGATCATCCATAGGTATAGGCTCCAATTGGACCTACAAAATATATGACAATATTAGTTCGAACAAAAAAATATGACAATATTAGTTTGGCTAAGCATATATCTACATATTCACTCAAACATACAAGTTCGCAAAAGTTGATAAATCCCATATGAACCGAACATTTAAGTTCGGCTAGGCCCTTTACTATCATACACTTCTGAACTGTGTACTTAAAAGTTATCGCTATTTCTATAACTAAGAGTTCGGGTAAAAAAATGTTGGGCTTGAAGTAGCCGAACATTAGGTGTTCTTCAATTAGGTGGATGAACATAATCCAAGCCTCAATTAACATAGAGTTTGGCTACCTGTGTTCTTCAATATTCTAGTCGAACTTATATCGAGCTAGCCGAATCTAAGCCATAAAATTTGATATTATCTCCAAATTTAAGCCAACCCAAGCAATAAAAACACATTAACAAGTATACCTGACCCTCAAAAGCATTACTCTTCATATTCTTCATTGTGATCCTCGTTTATCTCGTAAAAAGCCTCATTTTGAGATTGAGATTGGGTTTCGGTGATAAAACATTCACCATCTAACAAATCATCCAATCTCCGGATCATTGTGAAGATTAACGAATAGTTTCTTTACTCTACGATTTGAAGGTTCAGATTCCTCTGAGCTTGCACTAGAATCACTCATTTTGAATTTAAGAATCACCAAATTTAGGTTTCAAGATTATTTTCCCAAAACTGTTCTTCCCCTTCTACTTCGCTCTCTCAATAATTCTAATTCTCTAATACAAATATTTTATTCCATCTTATACTAATAATTAACTAACACTTATTATTAACTCTAATTAAGTAAGGATATTTTGGAAATATCTAAAATTATATGGATTGGGGGGGTGGGGGTGGGGGGTGGGGTGTTCACAATTAACCCATGTATTAGTCTGTAAATACCCATGACCTGTTCCACTAAGCATAACTTAACCTCCACGAAAGAAATAAAAATTGGATAAGGGTTGTTTGTTAGGATGATGATTAAAATTTGTAAGATAAACTCAAATCTTGGTGGTTATTTTAAGATTACTACTGTAATACCCGTATTTTTCGCATGACACATACTTTAGGATGCGTCATTGAATGAGATAAACCTTCATCTCAAACCTGTGAAGCTTTCTCAAGGATGCATCGTAATGTTGATGCATCGCTTGGCTTGTATTGCGAACTAAGGAATGCATTATTGATCGTAATGATGCATATCTTAAAGTGATGATGTAAACTTTGCAAAAATGATGCATCTTGTCCCAAAGTTTACTATAGGGTAATGGGTGCACTCTATGACGTATTGCCAGGATGATTGTATCAACTCGAACTAATGATGCGCACCTAGTGCAAGTGATGCATTATTTTGACTTTATGATTCTAAGATTGTCTTTTGCTCAGAGTTGCAACATTTACTAATTGTTGCTTATTAGTCGAAGCATCAATGATACTACAACATCATTAAGTTTGTCATTTACCAAGAGAATCAACATCAACCTATGTTGCTTACCAAATGAAGCATCATGATACATTTGCATTATTATGCTTGTCGTAAAAGGACGTGGGACTTAGTGCATGGCACTTAACTCCTAAATTTATATTTCTAGAAATGTCAATAAGACATATATATGGAATAGGTGTTGGTTGAAGGTGCATTCAACGGAGAATGCATCATTATCCATATGTTTCTTATATGACCATGCATTATAATGTCAAGGCATCCTTCTGCCAGGTTGCTTATGTATCACTATGGTGAATTACGCAAGTGGGGTACATTTCCCGAGAGTGAGATATGCATCATATATATACATCATTATCTCTATATTGTTGTCGCAAAAGTAGGTGGGACTTGGTACACGACACGTAACTCCCAAATATCTATTCGTAGAAATGTTAGTAAGACATATATATGGAGGAGGTGTTGGTTGAAAATGCATAAGGCCAAGAGGCATCATCTTGTCTATATTGTATACCAGATGGAGCTGTTTGTACCAAAAATAACTTTCAACATAGAACACAATTGATTTGATGATGATGATACGAAATAAGGAAAGAACAAAAATTAAAGATAAGTAAAGGAGACAAGAACTTAACGTGGTTCGGGGAGTTGGCTACATCCACGGATGAATCCCCGTAGGAAGAGATATTTTATTGATATAAGCATTACAATGGTTTTTATCCTAGTTTGAAGAAATATAATATTTAGGGTTTTCTTCCCCTCTCTTCGTGTCCTTTTAGGGTTTAAGTCCTTTGTATTTATACAATTGGATTAATGAGAAAAATACTAAGTTCGAGATAAACTCCATCAGCGGTAACTTGACAAGCAAGATATCTGGAATATTCCAGAACTTTCTTCTAAGGTTCTGGCATTGACTTGGTCAGCAAACAACCTATTTTCAGAATTTTCTTCTAGGGTTCTGGCGTTTTGTCGGTGGAAACTGGCTAAACTGACATGGATTATTATATTTGACTGGCAGGCTTCGACCGATGGGGTTGACTTTGACTAACGGACGTTGACTTTGACTGTTGACTGCCTATTGATTGCGGTTATTGAGTCTCTGACTGGCAAGACTTGCTGGAAGACAACCTGACTGGATGTCGGGCTAAAGGAACTGGCAGTATGGCTGGAAGGATAGCTGGAAGACTGGTCGACATCTTGGATGACTACATGGTGGGAACATTAGCAGGCAACTTAGATGGTTACATGGCTGGAACATTGACAACATTGCTAGTAGACTACCTAGCAATATGGATGGGATGTACCGAGAAAATTGAGTCCACAAATCGAGCTAGGTGAATCGGGCCGGACGAACTAGACCAGTGAAGTAGGCCGGAAAAAATAGGACGGCGAACCAGGTCGGACAGACTGTATCTTGATCACTTTATTTTGATTTGGCCATTGACCAATATTTGACTTTCTGACCAATAGTTGACTGGTACAACTAAGCTGATATATTGGGATGGTATACTTAGATGGCAGCCCAAACATTAATCTGGTCCATATGACATTTTACACATGGTACAAATATGAGCATATTATACGGAAACATCATATGTTGTGTAACATACAAAGAATGCATCACTTTAATGCATTTCAAATGAAGTACAAATATTGCATTAATTTGCATGTCCCAAATATAAGTTTGCATATATGCGAACTAAGTGGCATTAGTCATGCACACCTTGTGCACCTTTTGTGAAAGTCCTTTGGCATAAAATAATTAGGCATGACTTGGCCTTTGGCATTGTGACACGAGTAGGAAACTGTTGGTTAATACGCCTAAGTGTATATTCCTCTCGAAATGATTGGTACATTAGCATCAATGTTGGATTTGCCTTAATAGGCTTGAGTTGGTTGTTTTATTCGATATGACCATTCAGACGAACTACGGTATATGCTTGCTCATAGTATGGGTAGGGTACGTAGGCAGTCATAATGCACCGCACTCGTGGTCCAACACTTAGTCGCTCATATCATCTAATTGAGAGATGATTGCGACATCCTTGGTAAATTATATCATTTGGCTCGAAATACAAAGTAAGTAAATAATTGTTACCACATTTGATGAAGTAGTTTTAGTCCATGGATTTAATGTTTATATTACCTATTGAATTATAGGATGTTGGAATGCACCAAGCATGTATTGAACATAGCCAGCAAAAAAAACTAAACAAATTACAAGTTAGGGAAACTTACCTAGGCAATATAAAAAATGAACCGATATTTATTTTAAAACAGACTCATAAAACCTAGTTTATTTACTCACCACCACAACAGAATCATCTTGGTACATTTCCGATATGATTACCAGAATCAACCAACGAATGGGAGAGTTCTTGCGTTATACTTTCAATGTATATTAAAGAAAAAACCGGGTGGTAGATGAAAAATCATGAAATGGATGGTAGCCCTACTATGATCTTTTGCAACTATAATATAAGAACATGTTAGCTCTGAGTTTTATAAATTAATATTTAATAGATGACTCAATGGGAAGAATTTATCCTTGTGTAATTACCATCTAGTTATATAAAATATCTCCATGCTTCAAAATAAATGAATAACATAATCCTCACTTGAAGAATATCGTTTGACGGTGTGGGTTTGAGAATATTGTTTTAACCGTTCAATCTTTATTTAATTTCGGAACATGGAGAAAATCCTCACCATCAATATTATCATACCCATCATGTAACTAATAACACTCCAAAATCTTTTCGATACTGAAATCAAAGTAAATATCTTGGGCAATCAATTGGGGCATTAATGTACCTAATTAAAACAAAATAAGAATATTTTATTCATATTAACACTATGATTTATATTTCTTTCTCCCTGCCTTAAACTATATAAATAGCCCAAGCTGATTGAAGCAAAGTAGAGTCCATATATAGGATCATTTTGTTAAGTAGAATCAGCATGAGAAAAATGTTTCTGGATTTAAAACTGGCGTGCCTAAAGGTTTTCTTCTTGTTCTTTCATCATGTTCTGAATGGACCATCAAATATTTATTGCATCAAAGTAATGAACCATTTTTATTGTTAAAGTAATGAACCATATTTATTGCATCATGTTCTGGATTTAAAACTGGCGTGCCTAAAGGCTATCTCATGTTCTTTTAGTCCCAATTCCAAATCCATGGGATCCTTGCAAACGTCAAAGTAATGAACCATTTTTATTGTTAGAATCGGTTGCGCTACCTATACCGGAAATTTATGTGTCTGATTCACCGGTTACACAAGAGTTAATGGAGGGTAAGCCAATAAATTTTTCATTGGTGCATACGAATAGAAAGAGTGCCTTAACTATACTATGGTTAATAAGACAGTGTTCAAATCATTTGCCATTGCTTTTGATGATACCATCTAAAAGGTTTTTGGCAAGATCTTTGGACAATTTGTAATACTTCTTGTTCGTGTGGTCATAATTTTTGTTTAAAATGCTTTGAAAAGTGGGCAAGAGAAGGAAAAAAAATATTCCATGTGTAGCACTTTATTACCTCGAGTATGAATAACAATCCAAGGATTAACTCAACCATTTTCTTTGCAATACGTATGGAAAATGTAGCACAAAAAATGGTTCAAGGAAGACTGCGGAGAGAATCCATGAATATGTTCAGAACCAGAATAGACCAGAAAAAGCTTGTACAACAGAGCGGGCAAAGAGATCTGAAAAGCCCAATGCTTGCAGTGGAAAGATCTTTGTAATTGTCTCACAAGATTATTTTGGACCTATACTGGCTGATAACGACCCTGATAGGAATCTGGGAGTCCTAGTAGGAGAATCCTGGGAGGCTAGATTTGAATGCAGGCAATGAGGAGTCCATTCTTGTTGGTGGAATTGCTGGACAATCAAAGCATGGTTTGCAATCCGTTGTTCTATCCAGAGGATATGCTGATGATGAGGACCATGGAGAGAGGTTCCTTTCGTCCCAGAAAAGTGATACTTTTATTTTTTCAATTTGACCTATTTTTAAGTAAAAATGAAAAAAATGAAAGTATCACTTTTTCTAGGACGGGAGTAGTATAAAATAACTAGTGGTAGATGCTACTGGGTGGGATATGGTTCTATCCATGCAAATGATTGCATTTTTGGATTGTTCTTGAAGGAGTTGGGTTACCATACCTAGTACAAAAGCTGCTCAAGATAATCTGGTGGTAAATATGATATCGGATGAAGCCGTACTTTCTCATGATTGGCTAGAATCGGTTACACCACCTGTACCGGCAATTTGTATGTCTGATTTACCATTAACTAAGGTCAATAAGTGTTGGAGAATATTCCTGTAACAGTAAGCAAACCAAACAGAAACTTGAAAGAGATTAATCGTTAGAACAAAACAGCACAATTCAGACAACCACACAAGCACAGAAAGATGGAGTCGCTTGTTCAACAGACTGCCCTTAACTCAATATTTGTCAGGTACACCTTTAGAAAGATGTTGCTATACCTTTAGAGATGAAAAATTTGAATCCAGGATAAAACCACCTGATACCAACCCAGTTAGCAAGACTCGTTGGCCCGTTGTGAACTTAACAGTAGAAGAAAAATGAAGAAATAAACTATTGCGCAAGCAAGAAGAGGGGAAAAGTCGTCAGGTCAGTGGCTGCGACTGGGGTAAGAAAAAATATGACTTTTGTTTTTCTTTTAAAGAAGAAGAAGACTGTTGAATTATCA
>JAJJMC010003097.1:75475-107367 GCA_023531435.1 Papaver californicum
TCACATTTATGTTCATATTCCAAATTTAATTTTGGAATGCAGCCAGAGTTTGCCAATTTGTTCATTGATTTATAATTTACATGATCAAGTCTGCCATGCCAGATATTCAATGAGACAACAACATAAGAAGAATCAATGTTATTAACTTGAACAGAGGTTACAGATAATTTGTATAGGCCTTCAGCCTTATAGTCCTTTCCCACAAAATCCTTTCCCTTAGTGATAATCACTTTCCCAGACTCAAATACAATCTTAAAGCCCTTATCATCTAGCACACCACTTGAAACGAGATTATTACAGATGTCTGGTACATGTAAAACTTCATTCAATGTGAGGATTTTCCCAGAGGAGAGCTTCAGCGAAACTTTTCCTTTTCCTGCAACCTGTGCTGCAGATGAATTACCCATATAGAGTTTTTCTCCTTCTCCTACCGTCTGATAGGAGGTGAACATGTCTTTACTTCCGCAGACATGTTTGGTAGCTCCAGAGTCTACCCACCAGTCTCTTACATTGGTAACTAAGTTAACCTCAGACACCGTGCCAGAAAACTCATTTTTACTACTTTCAACTAAGTTTACATTTGATTTCTTAAAATTTGCATCTTTGCGTTTTCTACAATGAATTGCCATATGGCCAGACACACCACAAACATAACATGCTCCCTTAATTTTACCAATAGCAGATTTTGGTTTTTGAAAGGTACCTTTTCTTTGCGGGCCAGGCTTGCGCTTGTTGTGGTCCAGACTTGGATTAGCAAATTTGTGCTAGATGATGTGAGCTTTGTTTGACATGTCTCTTGCAGAAGAAACATTCTTGTCCTTTGAACACAACAATTCTTCAACTTGGATTTTCTTGCCCAATTCTACCATGGAGTCGCCTGTTCAACAGACTGCCCTTAACTCAATATTTGTCAGGTACACCTTTAGAAAGATGTTGCTATACCTTTAGAGATGAAAATTTTGAATCCAGGATAAAACCGCCTGATACCAACCCAGTTAGCAAGACTCGTTGGCCCGTTGTGAACTTAACAGTAGAAGAAAAATGAAGAAATAAACTACTGCGCAAATCAAAGCAAGAAGAGGGAAAAAGTCGTCAGGTCAGTGGCTGCGACTGGGGTAAGAAAAAATCTGACTTTTGTTTTTCTTTTAAAGAAGAAGAAGACTGTTGAATTATCAAACGGTAAAAAATCAATTAATTAAACATATTTAATTCGAGATATTTAATTAAAAGATTTTGTTATTAAACCTGATTTAAATTTATAAATTCAAAACGGTAAAATACTTAATGTACAAAATTAAAATATAAAACCGTTGGATCTCAGATGGGCACACGCAGGCACACGCAAAGCACACCAAGGCTCGCGCCAAGGCTCACGGAAAAGCACACGCAAGCTCCACTGCACATGTGTGCATGCTCACTAGTCCATTTCCTAAGTCCATATCCAATCCACTAGTTCTTTTTCCTTATATAGAACGTTTGTGGTAAAGAGAATAAACTTCCTCCTTGGTTTGCCCAATATGGGACAAATCAAAGGTTTCTCATTCACTAAGAAGTGAAAATGGATGGCTCTATTTTCCCACCCCAAGTTTGGACTAGTGACCCTTGATCCCACTAAGATATATTAAGTAACAAAAATCATTTTAAGTAAGAATCCATTTTTAATTCTAACAATAAGACGGTTCGAATAATTTTCCATGGCTTTTGTTGATATCATCCAAGAGGTTTCTGGCAAGAGCTTTGGGCAACTGATTGTGTAGACAATAATTCAGCTAAGATGCAACCAACCAACCTCGAAAGATCTGCACCGATGCTGCAGTTACTATCCTAAAACGAAATTCTGGTGCTTGGTACATGAAAGGGACTTCTTCACTAAGCATAGCTTCGAATCTGTTGCTTACTGCAGCTGTTTCGAAACCACCAATCTTAAGTATTACTCTGTTGCTAATAAGAAGATTAAACCCATTGATGTTACCATGAACTTCTTCACGATTATGAAGAATATCATTACCTATTGGATGAACAAGGACTCCAACTTTTGATTGCGTCAGAGTCTTCAGGAGCAATGGAAGAGAGCCAAGAAGGCCATACTGCAGGAATTGTTGTTCCAAAAGGAACATAGAAGGCAACGTCTTCTTTGGCTTCCGAAGGATGGTGGTTACCTGGGAAGCAACATCTATATTGTTTGTTTTTAAAGCAATCTACATTGTTGCTGTTTTTCGTGTACTCTACTTCATTTTTATCATTATTGATTGCAACAAAGAGCAACTAGCAAAACAACTGATTTTACAAACAATACACACCGGATCAACATCCCTATCTTCCTCCATCTAGACACTGGTTTCATCTTCATAAACTGTATAATGTCTGTCATCTTGCACTCCGTCACCTCACTGTTAACAGCGCACCATTATAAAGGCATAACGCGTTGTAGAAACAATAGTAAAAATCAAGGAGAAAGATGGCATATCTCCACTTTATCGAATTAAAACTGTTTATTTACCATATTCAACAGTAGTTGATCGTTTTTTACCATAATGGTTTCAACTAACAAACAAAAAGACAAACCCAAGATTGTTTCAGAAACAATACAAGATGAAGATTAAAATGAAATGGCTGACTATAGGATCAATAGAAACTCTGACGAAAAGGCTGACGATAAGATCAATAGAAAACCAAGCCTGACAGTAGATATGAATATCGACATCCACTAACAATTACCAGTGAAGTTTATCCTAAGATTTAGGTGGGTGTGCAGATCTTGGTACTATAAGTTATTACCTTGCAGACCTGATGGTGCTGCTAGCTTTATATGGATTTCATGTGCTGCAATATCTGCAGTAGTATTTTCCTAAATTGACAAAACCAGCTGTACAAAATATCTTCGGCTAGTTCTTTATGAATTTCATGTGCTACGACATCTGCAATAGCATGCTCCTAAATTGACAAAATCAGCTGTACAGGATGCACCGGTAATATTGAATTAACTTTTCCAAGACAAACCTCCACACAGAACAAGAAGGCATATACGGTTATTAGTTATTACGTCGCTACAGTCATCCTCGTTTGCCTGACCTTCAAACCACTGGCAAAAGGCACATTTTCAGAGGTTCCCAGGACATCAAATTTATCCATCATGGAAAGATTATTCTGGAAATCTGCCTGCTGGTCATACACACCATGACATGACTGCATCAAAAATTGAAAGAATATCACTGCAAAAGAAAAGGTGTATTATTGAGAATGAAATGAATTGTTAGTTCATCCAGGACTATTACAGAATATTTATACTACGGACTAGAGAGGACACAGAAGACCATACACGTGTAATACTATTATTTTTCATCGGAAAAAGAGAAAATTTTATTGAAAAGAGAAGGTACTTAAGAGGAGTATCTCAACCCAATGAATAAAAATGGGAACAAGAAGCAACTAAAAGCCACTAAAACCGGTATTGAAATCTAAAAACAAAATCAAGAGTAGCGAAATAAGGAGTCCCATAAAGCGATCACCATATTTGCCGTTAGGCCTAACATCATTGTGTTTGATTCGTCCCAAAAGAACGCTTGAAGTTTAACGTTTCTAATGATGGTTACCAAATTTTTCGTTTTGTTTTCAAAAACTCTTGCATTTCGCTCTTTCCATATGCACCACCATATTGCGACCGGTATGTTGTTCCATATTCGACTAAGTCTTTGTCTCACCAATTAAAGCTCAAAGACTTAACATTCATGGTGACATTCGAGTTATAAGTCCAACGACTACTAAAGCCTTCCGAAAAGTAATCCCAAATTCTCCGGATCCTCCAACAATCATAAAATAAATGTGAACTATTTTCATCATCTTCACCACAAAAGCAACATAAGCTAGAGACATCCATACCCCTTCTTCGAAGCTTATCTTTTGTCATTATCCTATCATGAGAGAGTAGCCAAAGAAAAAAGTTGATTTTGTAAGGGTATTTACGGTTCCATATGGCGTCGGTTGGAAAAGGAGACTCATTTGGGTCTTCTTCATTCCTAATACCATCCTTAACCGTGTAATGTCCATGATCATTTCCGACCCAAAATCGGCTATCTGAAACGCCTTCTTGAATAGAGATGGAAGAAAGAAGATTTGATATGGATAAAACTTCACTTGAAATGGTTTGATAGTATCTTTGTCTAGACATAAACCTCCATCTCAAGCCACCATCAACCACTTCATACATGCTTGCCACCACAAACTCGTTGGTCCTTGAAGCATTGTAAGCCAAAGGAAACAAATCACATAATTTACCTTCACCGATCCAAGAATCTTCCTAAAACCTAGTTTCCTTGCCCGCACCTATCTTAAATCTAATATTTTTGTTGAAGTTTTCAAGCTCTTTATATATATTAAACCAAAAGCTCCCACCTTTTGATCCTTTTGGTCGTAGGGTTTCCCATCCGGAAGAAGTTTCGCCAAATTTTTCAACTATAATCTTCCTCCACAACGAGTCTTTCTCTATTCCAAAGCGCCACCACCATTTTTGTATAAGCCGAGTTTACTTGCTTGGTTCTTCTTATGCCAAGACCACCTTTGTTTTTTGATTTTGAAACCAAAGTCCAACCAATATTGTGTATTCTTTTCCTATTTTGACCATCATCCCATAAGAAGTTTCTCACCATTTTATCGATTTTCTTAGTTATGGAACATGGAGCAAGAAAAATGGAGCGGAAATAAATTGGTAAACTAGCTAGAACACTTTTGATGAGAGTTAGCTTACCTCCTTTTGCTATTGTTTTTCCGTGCTAAAAAGTAATTCTTTTCGAGCAAATTTCGAGTGTATTTTCCCATTTTTGAGTACCTCCTACCTTATCTCCCAAAGGAAGACCAAGATAAATACTAGGAAAACTAGCATACTTACAACCCAACATGTTTACAAAAGTTTCAACTCCCTCTTCGACTGTGACCCCGTATAAGCTCCCTTAGAGAAATTTATCTTCAAACCCAAAGTTAATTCAAAGCAAAGAAGTAGATAATGGAGGGCATCAACTTGTTTTGTCTTCGCATCAAGAAATATGATATAGTATCATCGGCGAATTGCAAATGATTTATTTTTGTTCCCCCTTTCTTGATCGAAAAACCCGAAATTTGCTCGTATTCTTGAGCTTTGCTCAACATACAACTTAAACTTCACCAACAATAGTGAAAATAAAAGGAGAGAGGGGGTCCCCTTGAAGAAGACCATTTTCACTACCGAAGTAACCGTAAGACGATCCATTAACAAGAACCAAGAACTTGGAAAAAAATTAAACAATTTCTAATCCAAGCCCTCCAAACACCACCAAACCCCATTTTGTATTAAACTTCATTTAGAAAATTCCAATTCATATTATCAAAGGCTTTCTCAAAATCAAGTTTACAAACCAACCCCGGTAATTTTTGGCGAAGTCTAGAGTCCACACATTCATTTGCTATCAAAACTCCATCAAGAATTTGTCTTCCTTTAATAAAGCTAGATTGAGACGTGGAGATTATAGAAGGAAGATATACCTTTAAGCGCTCCGCCAAAACCTTTGATATTATTTTGTACACGCTCCCAATAAGGCTAATAGGCCAAAAATCTTTTACTTCCTCTACACCCGCCCTCTTGGGGATAAGAGCAATAAAGTTATTTTTCAACGACGAATGTAGCGCATTGTCGTTATGAAATTCTTCAAAAACCTTCATCAAATCTTCTTTTAGGAAGTCTTAACAAACAATATAAAACTTCATAGGATATCCATCCGGACCCGGCGCCTGATCAATTCTCAACCCTTTAATTGCATTCTTCACTTCCTCTTCACTAAAAGATCTCTCCAACCAAATACAAGCATTCTCATCAATACGCTTTAGGCACATATTTTTGATTCTAGGGAGGTTGTTTGAGATCTCCTTGAAAGCGGACATAAAATGATTTGCGATACCCATCTTAATTTCTTCTTTGTTTCCGGTCCATCTTCCATTGATATGAAGGTTGTTGATGTTATTGAAAGCTCTATGACCCTTCATCACTTGGTGGAAATGTTTGGTGTTGCAATCTCCATCTCTAAAGTATCTAACTCTTGATTTTTGTCTCAACACTACGTTTTGTCGACGATGAGCTAATTCAAAATCTACTTTGGCCGTCACAAGCATGTCTTCTTCTTCAACGGATATACCCCTACTATCATCAAGATCGTCCAATTCTTTCATCTTATTGAGGGTCGTGCTTATAGCCCTATCAATGCAACCAAAGTCCTCTTTATTCCACACCTTTAGTTTCTCCTTTAAAGCGTTTAACTTCTTTGCAAAACTTTCACCGGCCATACCTATAAAAGAAAAAGACTCCCACCATTCTTTCATTAAGGGAATTATGTTAGTACCTTCAAGCCAAGCTAATTGAAATCGAAAGGGGAAAGCGCCCCAATGCGTCCAAAGAGCATAATTCAATAGGAAAATGATCCGAAAAAGGTCGTGCAAGGCGTTTGAGAGCAATATTTGAAAAGTGATCTTCCCAATCCGAAGTAATTAGGAACCGGTCGATCTTGCTCTTCTTATTTGGTGGTCTACCCCAAGTATACTTAGCATCGGAAAGAGGCACGTCCACAAGATCAAGCTCAATACAAAGATCATTAAAGAGTTTCATAGAATTTAGGACTAAGCGACAACCTCTTCTCTCCTCCATAAATCTTATCTCGTTGAAGTCTCCACCAAAGCATAAAGGTAATCCGTCCCAATAACCACGTAGAGAAGCTAGCTCCCTTCAAAATATTTTTTTCTCATACACCTTTCAATGGACATAGACACCAATTAAGGCCCACCGGAAGTTGTCCTCCATATTTCGACAAGAAATACTTAAGGTAAAGGTGCCTTCAAGAAAGTCTTTTACTTCTATCAAGTCTGAATTCCATATCACCAACATTCCTCCCGATCTTCCATAGGAGTGTAAAGCAATCCACTTACATGGATTTGTACCCCAACATTGACACACAATAGCATCCGTGCAAGCACTAAGCTTCCCCTCTTGAATCATAAGAATAGAAGGCTTCCAACGTTCACAAGCTTTTTTAATTTTGAGCGCTTATCCGGATCTCCAAGACCATTTACATTCCAAGAAATAATCTTAAACATTAAAAAAAGACAACCCAAGGATTGTAGAACCCAAAAAGAACCATTAGTTTGTACCACTAGCTCCCGTATCCAATTCATCTCTAAAGGAATTCACATGTTGGAGAATAGAATTTGATACAAAAATAATTTCCTTACTTGAGAATTCAATCCCCGCTTGTTTGCCGGTTTCTTTAAGTTTGTCAAAAAGAACCTTGAATTTTGCATGTAAACCTTTAGCTAACTCCGCATCATCACCATCTACATGCCGAGCTCGCTTATTACCATTACTTGTTTGCGAAGCCGCATCCTCCTTGTCACCAAATGTTTCTTTGTGTATTTATTGATTTTCATTTTGTGCACAATTGTCTTGCTTGGAGTTGGATTCCCTCTCCATAGCTATATTTCCTTTCTTGTTTGTAATTTCCTCAATGAGAGAGACCGATAAACTAGAATTAGAAATGACTTCGTTGGAAAACTTGTTCTTTAATATCTTCTTTAAGCTCCTCAAAGAAAAATTGTCCATAGAAGCATAGCTAGGTTCATTACTTCCTATTGGATTTGTTGCCGCAGGCCCAGCTTCTTTTGGAGTTGTTGACACAGGCCTAGTTACATTCCCTACTATTTTGTGCACTAAAGCCTGCTTCGAGCCCAGCAAGAATAGACAAGACCCATCTAACACAACAACATGCCTAGTTTCTTTCCCTTTGTTTTGGGCTGAATTCTGTTTCGGGCCCAACGAAAATAAACCAGTTCCATATAGTCCATAATCCGTCTCCTTCAGGCCTAGTCTCACGTGATGATCCACTCTGTTCTCACTATTAATAGATACATAATTTGAATTAAAGGTGTTCCGTACAAACTCATAGATGTCTGACATATGTGTCATTTTGTTACCCGTCCTTTCTGCCTCCACTTCTGCCGTTCTGCCGCCTTGACCTGGCTTTTGACCAATAGAAATATCATTGAAACCAACCAATCCCACGACGCCACATTTCTATTTTCTTCTTCCCCAACTCCGGGCAGAAGAACTCTTTTCTGGCGCCATATTTTTTTCTTCCCCAACATACGAGCTCTATCAATAGAAATTGGTTTGAACTCAGATTTTGATGTCTCCAATAGCTTCACCAATTAATCGAATTTGGATCCAATTTTTTGTAAGCCCTATCACCAGCTCCTGACACCAGACACCATTATTGACTGGACCATTTACCTTCACTCTGATCTCAGAGAGGTCTGTTGCCATTGATGTTTCCGGGCACACTTCCACTAATCCCCCAAAATACTCTCATATATCTTTAAATGTTGAGTAATCCCATGAATCAAAAGCAACCCTACTTACTCTAATCAAACCTTCTTTGGTTAGATCAGAGAGGTCTTTAAATGTTGAGTAATCTCAGAGAGGTCTTTAAATGTTGGATTTGGTTAGATCAATGCATTAATCGCTGCAAACCAAGGGTATACGTGAATTTCTATCTCCCCCACTTTCCACCCTTTAGTTTGACTGACCCTATTGAATTCATCATGAGTTTTGATGTTGAATACTGCTTTAATTTCATCAATTGGTTGTAAGTCAAAACCATAGTACCAACCAAATCTGTCCATCATCCACAATCCAACTTCTTGCCAATCGAATTCATCTGATTCCATTTCAACCACCATTGTTCTTTGCCAGATTGAATTTAGCTCCTGATTAGCCATTGTCTTGTTCACTGCTGTGGTTTGGTGAGGCTTAGCTAAGTGTTTATGCTCCTTTTGATTCCTAGCTGACCATATATTTTCAGCAGACTGAACCCATGAAGCCTTCTTCTTCTTCCTTGCCTGTAGAGTTGTGCTTCCATACATCAATCCTTCTAGAAACCTCCATGTATCCCACCATCCATCCCCATTATTGCCGGCTGGGAAGAACAAAACAAAGGGATATTCTCAGTTGTGTGAAACATGTAGACTCATAAAAACCCCATTTTCATTCTCCTTCCTTGTTGCCAACATCCAGTCCTCATTTTCTTTAAAAATCCATTTGGATAACTTTCCACCCCCACCTTTGGCCTCATCCTTCAGAAGCCGGAGTAGCCAGATTCCTACCTTAAAGCTAATCCAGCAGAATCGCCTATTCCTACCAGACCAGACTGCAAGATGGATAATGTCTCTGACTCTTTTTTTCCCCATTGAACCACCTATGATCTTCCGTTCTACTTTGATTGAGCTCCCTTTTCATGATTGAAATTTTGATATGCCACTAACATAGTCTTTGATCCCTGATCTAACCAGAGGTAAATCACCCTCACCCTCATTTATTCTTGATCTCCTTGTTGTTGTTGTGATAAATCCCTCCTCATCCAATGCTCTCTGAAGGCGTACCATTTTCCGGCGATGTAACATCTGAAAAAGCTTTCTCTTTCCTCACAACTTCTCTCTCCTAAATTAATGAGCCTGATAAGTAAGATGTGTTTTTTTTTACGCGTGTAATACAGAACCGTTGAAGTAAAGACTAAGTATACAGACGAATAGGACAGGGGCACACATGAGCTTAACTCTTACACTCCCCAGTAAGCACAGTATTCTGAAAGAACATGAGCTTGGACACCAAAGTAACAAACAAGTCCGAATACAATCCTTTAGTAAAAATATCTGCCACCTGACTCAAAGAAGGAACAAATCTAATAACCAAGAATTGTGACACAATTAGATCCCTAATAAAGTGATAATCAATCTCTACATGATTTGTCCTAGCATAAAAGACAGGATTACAAGCTAGACTGGCAGTACTTTTATCGTCACACAGCAAGGTAATAGGTTGATGAAGAGAAATCCCAATTTCTTTAAGCAAATAAGAAATCCATAGTAATTCTGAAGTTGTGTTATCCAAGGCCTTGTATTCTGCTTAAGAGAACTCCTAGAAACTATAGGCTGCTTCTTGGAATGTCACGGAATAAGAGAATAGACAAGAAAAGTAGAGTACCCAGATGTACTTCTTCTTGTGTCAGGGCCTCCTGCCCAGTATGAGTCAGAGTATGTTGTGAGTGATGATACATCAGAAGAGCCAAGAGTGATGCCAGATCCCATTGTACCCTTTAAGAATCTCAAGAATCTTTTTACTAACTGTGATGGACCAGAA
This sequence comes from Papaver californicum, assembly GCA_023531435.1. Taxonomy (NCBI): domain Eukaryota; kingdom Viridiplantae; phylum Streptophyta; class Magnoliopsida; order Ranunculales; family Papaveraceae; genus Papaver; species Papaver californicum. The sequence continues at coordinate 85,683 of JAJJMC010003097.1, forward strand.
TTTTTTTGCTTCCAACGGATCGGGTTTCGACCCGCTTGGCAAGTTAGGAATTTCCGATACGCTACTCAAGGAACTAAGGTTACCAATTTTCAATGAATAGTTTGTTTTTCTTTCGAAGCGGTTGTTTCTCGATTTCATCTGAACTGCTTTACAACTTTTGATGTCATTTCTGATATTTATCGATACCAACGATGATATGAATTACCACATTTGGTAACAATCATCTCTTATAAAATACCAAACTTTATATACTGAGACTCTGCTTAACAGAAATCTCACTGATTCGAGGCGTAGGATTCTCTGAGCATATGTCTCATACCATAATACTCAGAAATCCTACACGGTCCGTTGTGAAGTCAATTAGGACCTTCTGAGCACGCGTCTCATACCGCATACACAAGGATCCCAAAAGAATCTGCAATTTCACATGAGTCATCGGATCCGACAAATAATTTTTATTGCTTCTACTGTGAGGTTCTCTTGTCGCCGTTACAGCTAACGGTCACTGTTACAACTAACGATCTTCCAGGTAGCCACCGGTAGGTGTGAGTCAATACACCCAAGTAAGTTTGTTTAAGAATTATAGATTGTTATTCTTCTTCCATTCTTCTTATTTTCTTGTGTTTTGATTCTGGAAACCAAGTATTACAGAAGTTATAATACATAGAAAAAGACCAATGTTACAAAGTGGTAATGAATTGGCAGAAATAATATGTAAGATGTATTATTGTCAAAATCGGTAACGGAGATTTTTCCAACATTAACACTGTTAAAAATTGAAGATCTATCTATAGGAACAATATGTACTAGGTGTCTATAGAGCCTCATTATTTTAATATATATATATATATATATATATATATATATAATTTCAGTATTTTTATTCAACTCTGGTTAAAAGTTGAATAAAGCTCAAGTTCTAGAGCTTTAGTCCAGCCTAGAGATGATTTAGATTAATAGAAATTTAGAGGATAAAATTAAAAAAAAAAAATTGTTTCTTTTTTCACTAAAAATAGACTAATATAAAATTATTGGAGAAAATTTAGACCAAATATCAGTTACATTTGTCCCCTTGATGGCATATAAACTTTTATTTGTAAACCCTAATTTATATTTTCTCCTTCGATCGCTTCCTTTTTTTTATCCCTCGCTATTTCTTTTACTCGGCGTTTCTTTTCATTTCACTATCCAGGTGAAAAAGTAGGGTTTTTGGATCGATTTATGGCAAGGATTTAGGTCAAACAGTGTTATACCCAATCGAGCACCGTGAATAGCGTTTGAATCTTCATCAAATTAGTGCAACAAACTAATAAAGTTGGAATCTTTATATTTCACGGTGAAATGGTGAAACAATCTATAAGGAGTTTCTTCCTACATATCGGTATGTATAAAAAAAAATTTATTGTTAGATGTTAGCGTTTACCGAGTTCGTAATGGGTTTTATTATTTTTCTTTTCTACAGATTATTATGGGTAGGGTGTTTTTAGGGTCCTAATGAGACAAACGGTAATGTTGGTTTTTGATCATGTTTCAGTGTAAAGGTATCTATTCGATATGCATGCTTCAAAAAAAAAATCTATTCGATTTGGGTTTGAGTAGTTTTTCATTTATGTCAGTGGGTTTTGATTTGGAAGCAAATTTTAGCTATGTATGTTCCTGTAGAAATGATTTTTCTAGGGTTTGGAGCAGATAAATATTGATTCTGAATTATGAATCGCTTGCATTAAGAAAATTTTTATTTTGGTGGTGGGTTTTTAATGTTTGAGTTTTATTTTAGCTCTTAGGATTTTAACATAGCTTTAGAGCGTTCACAATGGGAAGATCAAAACACGGAGTAAAGACTAAATACAGTTTTTGGTCCGGAAAAGTAAAGCGCAGCGGCGCGACCAAATAGAGTCTTTAGTCTAGATTTTCGTTTGTAGCAGATGGAATTTGAGTTTTAATCCAGACTAAACTTGTTTTAATCGGGCGGCATTGCAGTGTACCGCCTAGCATCAAGCGGCTTCGTAGTGAACCGCCTGGCATCAAGCGTTATTCTGGGACAACGTTAAAAAACACGGGCGGTAACCTAGGAATACGCCTGATCAAGCGCTAACCTAGGAATACGCCTGATGAAACGAGACTCTAGGATCACGCCCACTAACAAGCGTAACGCTAGAATACCGCCCAGTTGGAGCGTAATCCTAGGATACCGCCTACACCTAAACGTTTTGCTAGGACTCCGCTCAGTTATAGGAGAGGCGCTAGGACACCGCTCACTTCTAGGCGCGCCCCTAAGAGTCCGCCTGGATAATTTACCTGATTTTGTTACCATTTTGTTACCGTTGTGAACGACTATAATTTGTATTCTGATACACCTATAAATAAATGAATGGATATCTATCATTCCCATTTCAAATCCACATTTTTTACATTTCATAGAAAATTTATAATCTATCGTTTTCATAATTATGGCTTACGAAAATTTTAGGCTTAATACAGAGATTTTTACCCTAGAGGAAGATTTATCCCTACGTCGAAACATAGTATTACATTATCCAGCAAGGGGTCATGAACGTCGGATGAATGGTTCAATGAGCATGAAATGGTTAGAACATATTCATGCTAACTTTTGTAATGAAACCGGTAACCCCAATAACCGGAACAGAGCAGGTCTTTTTTGTCGATATATGGAAATCACAAGGGCAGTACTAGAATTTTCTTCTTTAACCGCTAAGGTGAATGAAAGAAGAATTAGGAATGAAACTGACGATGAAGTTGTTGCCAAATCTCTGGAGGAATAGAGAAGATGGAAACATTCAGATTTCAGGTAACAACCTCATTTCGAGATCCTAAGGGTGATGGAAGAATACAATCATTTTGTGTTGATTATTCTCCGAAGATGTGAAGAACGTCGTCCCGGGCATCGTACGACCCGTTGAAGGTTTGAGAATAGGTTTGCATAAGTGTTTAAGTGTAATCTATTGATTTATTATATTTCATATCCTTAATGTTATGCGATGTATGCCTTTTCGATTCAATGAAATGATGTTACGTTCAATAGTTTTATAAAATTAATTAACTAATGAAATGTGGGCATCTATTAAAATATATAGATAATACATGAGCTAATAAGTAGAGCTAAATTCACTTAAGAGAGGCATCGCGGATAATTAGTTGCCTTATCTAACGATTATATTTCTTTTTGACAACAACAATTAAAATTTCCAGATTCGGTAGTTAAAGTTCAATATTAATTTCCGATTACAACCAAACTCTGATAAAATATTTGAAAATTTCCCAGATTCGGTAGATAAAAATAAACAATTACTTCCGGTTACAACCAAACTTCTTTGAAAATATTTGAAAATTTTCCAGAATCTGTAGATAAAGTTAAAAAATTACTACCGATTACAATCAAACTCTGACAAAAGTTAGAAAAATTCTCAAAATCTGTAGATAAATTTAGCAGTTACTTCCGATTACACTTTGGACTTAATGAACTCGTAGCTTTCAACAAATGTGAACTCTTCTCCTTTTCCCTGATAGTAGTGCATTTTTGCGAGATCCTCCTACACAAGCATAGGAAAAAAAAAACATAATTCATCAAGTTTACTATGTTGTTATTGGAAGACCAAACAACTTAGCTTATGTAAAAGATACTTACAAATTGTTGGATCGACAAGCCTAAATGGGTGGGGTTAAAGATCCATTGTTGTATAGCTATATAATCAGCTATCCCTATTCGGATAAGTTGGTATCTATCATGAATTTGTTCAAGAGATCTTTGCTTTGGATTTCCATATTCTCGAGCATATTGGATGTAAATCCTCCCCCAAAAGGTTTCAGGTTCAACCCTTCTAGCTATGACATCTTCATGTAGGGTTTCGTTATGCCATGTTTTGGTTATAACCAAATCTTTAGCTGAATCAAATGTTGCCATGTTTGTAGGTAGAGTTATGAAGTGAATTACAAAGAGGAGATGATTAAATGAAATTTGTAAAGTGTATGAAACTAGGTGTGTATGGTATTTGGTAGAGAAAACAGATGTATTTATAGGATAATTTTGAAAACTAGTCGTTGATTATACTTTCATTGTAAATAATTGCACAACTACCTCAATTATCCATAGTCATAATAGTAAAATATAATCGGTAGATAATAACATACTATAACTACCGATCAAGACACAACAACCCATTTTTCCCTACAAAGAGAGATACTTAACGACTAGTATTTTCAAAAACTTACTACTTAGCATGAATTCTCTCTAAATACATAATTGTTCATGAATTCTCTCTAAATAACTCAAACTCATTACTCCATTTTCAAATAAGACAACTCTTCGGCTAGCAAATGAGTTTGTAATTTATGATAAAAAAAATAACATGAGCTAATAAGTAGAGCTAAACTCACTTTCGCAGGCATCGCGGCTACACTTAGCATGTGCAGCAAGCCTTTAAACCCCTAGTTGCCCCTAGCGGTCGAGTTGTGTCTCGGGCGGGTTTATAAAAGATTTACCCACAAAACCTATCCAGAGGATTTACAAATTTTTAATCCTCACCAAAATCTGACCATAAGTGTTAAATCAAGTCATTTCGCAAACGAATATGAATATCTTTGTCGAATACTGCACGTCGGCGTTGGTCCATTCTCATTCTCGAAAGTTCAGCAGTGTTGTGTCTAGAAATATTTACCGGTGCACCGTGGCTGCGTTGATCATACTCATGCGGCCAATCACCGGGTAAATGCTCATCCTCCACTATCATATTATGTAGAATGATTACAGTTTTCATTATATATGCTAGTACGTTTGGATTCCACATTCGTGTTGGTTGCTTGATGATTGCAAATTGATTTTGCAGTACCCAGAAGCCTCGTTCTACATCTTTTCAGCAACTCTCCTGCATAGCAGAAATTTTTTGTTTCTTCTGAGAATCAGGATGTTTAATCGACATCACAACAATAGCTATCTCCGGATATATTCCATCACCAAGATAATACCCCATATCGTACTGATGTCCGTTGACTACAAAGTTCACAGCTGGTGCTTTCCCGTTGATAAGCTTTTTGAATATATACGAACGGTTCATCACATTTATATCATTGTTAGAACCAGGTATACCAAAAAATGCATGCTAAAACCATAGATCATATGACACCACTGCCTCCAGGATAATACTTCCACTACCTTTGTACGCAGTGTAAGCACCTAATTCAGCGGATGGCCATTTATCCTATTTCCAGTGCATGCAATCAACACTACCAAGCATCCCCGGAAATCCCATTTCCTTGTTCTCAGCAAGAAGCAGTTCAACATCACGCTTAGTTGGTATGCGCAAATATTCTTTCTCGTACAGATGGACTATGGTCTTACAAAACCTACGAGTTGCTTCTAAAACTGTGGTTTCTCCGATACGTAAATACTCATCTATTGCATCTGCCGCACATCCGTAAGCTAATATTCGTATTGCTGCAGTAACTTTTTGTTGAGGGGTTAAATATCCAAGAACACCACAAACATCTTTTTTTTGAATAAAATAATTATTTACGGCTACACATCTCCCAATATACGGTTGAATAATTCTCGCCGCATTCTAAATCTTCTACGAAATACATTAGGAGGAAACATCGGGTTTCTGCAAAAGTAATCTTTCCATATAAGTTTTGCACCGGCATCACGTTCTCTTGGTATTTGGATACGGGTATGTGGCCAGTTCATACTTGAAACAATTAATCCCGCAGTGACTGCTTGGTTATTTTGGCTCAATGCAAATGAACCTTCGTGTGATGAGTAATTATTATTGTTATCATCATCACCTGAAGAAGAAGAAGAAGAAGAAGAAGAAGAAGAAGTAGGAGGAGGAGTAATAGAAGAACAAGAACCATAGTAATGATTGTTATTTTGATAGTATACCATTTTCTTTTTGATGGTTGTATTTTTGGTTTGTATAATTTGAGAATCGAGTGTTCAATTTATAGGCAAATTAAGATAAGATTTTGAGTTTTGAAATGACAAAACACGGTTGGTATTTTAATGCAAAAACAGAGTTGAGGCAAGTGGTGTGGACAAACGCATCAGAGATATGAAATATCGGTTGACAAGACAATACCAAATGACCAAAACGACAAATGAATTTTTTTTCCAGAGTTTTGAATTGACAATACAAAACAAATATAAAGGATGAAATAAGCGATTATAAATATTAGAAGATGACAACAAAAACCAGGTAAAAGACAACGATAATGTAAGAAAAATAATTTGAAAATACAATTCAAATCTGAGAAAAGAAAAAGTTTTATGTACAACTAACAATTCAATGTTAATGAATTACTACTCTTTCGTATCTTGATTCTCGGACGCGGAGCGCGGGGGCATAAACGGAGGCAAAGATGATCTGGAATTATAGTTATTTGATTGCATTGTTGATGACGATCCCTGACCCATGGTGTTCCACATCGGTGGTGGCATAGTTTGAGCATACATGCCAAACCCAATAGGTGGTTTTTGATGACGAAAATGGGCAAGATGTGCGTTCAACATGCTGTTTTCATTTTGTATACCCCGTATTTCTGCGTCTTTGGCCATGAAAAAGTCCATCCTCTCCTTAGTTTCATTTAACGTAAATTTACGAAACTCGTGGGTAAAATCAGCATAATATTGAACTAAATCATAAGCCGCGATCTATTAAGAAAAAAATAAAATAAAATTCTAAACCATCACCTGGGGCATAAAATCAAATTTACAGTATTTTGTTGTATACTTACGTATGGTAGCTGTTGTTGAGGCGGAATGGGTACATGTTCACGAGGACGTTGGATGTTGTGTTTAATATGATCACAAGCATAACCGTACGTTTCAACCTCCCAATCGACTTTCGTGGCATATTTCTGTAGGTTAGTCACATGTCGCCAATACTCCATATACAGATCATAGTTAACGACACGTACTAATTCACTTGCAGGGACCAGATATTTTTCGCTCATCTCCTCAACCTCGTCGTTGCTCAAGTTGGAAATACGACTAAGCGGGTTGCTAGGAACTCCCCATGTTTGATGGTGCTTCCTCCAACACCGATCTCCGAGATACATGTTATTCTTTGAAAAGAATATTACAATAAACAAATAAATCAATCAATTAACCGAAATTCAAAGAAAATAAATAAAATTCTAATGGAAATAAATTATAAACTCCTACCAAGAGAATATAGCCCTTTTCTATGAGAGCTCTATAGCTTTCCGTCCAATTTCAGATTCCAGGACCATGATCGCAGATTCCCACGGTTGCCAGGTCACATCATCTACAAACAACGGATTCAGAGAAGTCCTTGAACGAACAATATCAATACTCTTCCTCCGTGTTCCCGTCCACCGAAAACATCTAGGCCACAACTGTTCACTTTCATGCGATGGGTTCTTTGGCCGACATATGCCCAGATATTCGTATCCCCAAAACTAGAATGTCATGGTAACTGATAAGCACTTAATTCATACATTTTTACCACTTAATCTATATTTGTTAGCACTTCAATTTACACTAATAATATATTTTTATTGTTAATAGGCGGTTCGCGTTAAATCCGAAATTATAAGTTAAACATGGTTATATTTGGTGGACATAAATTCACAAAGAAATATTGTCCTTTAAAGTCTGATCGGTGGCTTCTAAGCAGGCAGTTAGTGGCTGAGTTAAATAAGAATAAGAAAAAAGAGTTGCTTAATTGCGTTAAGAAAGAAGGAAGGATGACAGTGAGAAGGTATAGGACAGTGAGACTTCACATAATAATGAGCGAGGTATAGGCTGCAAGTGAAATGAAACACAAGGCGTGGAGTACATGACGTTGGAATTGTTTCACGTGAAGGAGTTAGTCTTGTGGGGACAAGCTACTTTTCTTCTTTTGGTATTGTGAGAGGCTGACAAGAACTGAGGTGAGAGAATAGATGTTTGGTTGTTTGGGTAGTTGACCGTGAAAGACGTGAAGGAGGAAGGGTTTCTATTGTGTATAGGAGCGACAGCTAGAGAGAAAACCTTGAGAAATACAAGGGAACAAGGTAGGTACGTTGAAAGACTAGGTACAGCTAGGTGTAGAGCTAGCTTATGGGTTAGACGGAAAGAAAGCAACTGCTTCATATGGCACTCAAGTTCCTAGCTTGATGGGAACCCTATATGGCTATGACCCATATGTGATTAGATGGAGGATAGTCTAGGTTTTTGAGGTTAAAAAGAAAAGAAAGAAGTATGGACACGTTGAGGGTGTAGACTAGGATTGATGAGTTGACTGGTGAGTGACTAGACCTAGATAGATTAGGAGAGGGACATACCCACATGGGTTTGTTATAAAAGGGGAGTGGCGGCTGGAAAGAATAGACATGAGCTTTTCTTTTCTCCGGAGGAAGCTCTGTGTTGGGGAGGCGGAGATAGAGGGCTGATTACTGTACAGGAGAAAGAAAGATCGTACACAGAAGAGAGGAGGGAGACTGACGGCGGATTTGAGGAGTCGTACAGGAGACAAATTTGGGCAGACTGGACTTTTCTGCTGTGTACTTTTGAAGAGACGGGAACAGAAATCAAGGGAGGAAGATCATCTATTTCTGGGTGACAACAGTGATACGGTTTAATCTACCTTTACTTCTATCTATTTATTTTATGGGTTTTAAGAAACCCATCTCCATGTCTAGCTAATTAATTTGTAATTAGGGTTCTATGTTGAAACCACTTTTAGTACAAGACTAATTAAATTGAATTATTAAGTAATAGACCATTACGATTTGAATAGATTAATTCCATGATTTTGTTTATTGATTTAAATCTAAATTAGTTGTCGTTTCACCGGTTCTGTACAACACAGTAACCTATGAGCAGAATCAATAGGATAATAAATATGTTTGTCTACTTTTTAGATATTCCATGCTTTGGTTAAATCTTTAGATGGGGTATGCTTTTTAGAGCCGGATATTATTTGTGAACCTACAATTAGCTTCGTATTATTTTCCCGCTAACGCAATTAGATGGTGTATGCTTCAGACTAGGGCTTTTGATGCGCCATGCTTAGGGCGTCCCAGTGATATTTGCGACTCTAATACATATAATAGGTGATGTCGATAGAACGAACAATAAATTAATATTCATGAGTTATGTTTCATTTCAGTAATTAAATAGAAATAGTGGTGGATACTGAAAAACCCTGGTTACCGACTCTCCCATTAGATTTATTTTTATTAGTTTAGTCCGTTTTATTATTTTATTATTTTATTATTTTATTATTTTATCTAAAAATCTAAAAATATTGTTTCTGGTTAGGTTATTAGAGATATTAATTGCAGTATTTCCCCGCTCTCTGTGGGTTCGACCCGTACTTGCCGTTGTCTACCAGTTAGACGCCGTGCGATTGCGGTTATTTATATTGGATAATTCCAGATCGCATCAATAACCAATGGAATAAATATCTGAGCAACAAAAAAAAATTAAAAAATTTATAAATAAGAATAAGAAATTTACCTCCAATATTTGGAAGGGTCCGTCCATTAACTTTTGCCCCCTGCCAGATACGGCGAGACCGGAATATAAATTCGAAAATGCAGCACTACCCCAGTCATAATTGTTAACTGCATTTAGATCCTCAAAAGAAGCTAACCATCCAGCATCAATATATGTTTTTGCATTTGAAAAAAAGAATTGACCCAAAACATAGATATAGAAGGCTCTGGCCACTCTATCAGCAAGTAAGCTATCATCGTTAGCCGCAACCAACGTTTGTGGATCAAAATATGTGCTCAAGAATGCAATTATAATTGCATCTGAAACCCACTGGTTTGGAATATGTTCTCTTCTACAAACCTCACTGTCTTTAAGTTCAGGAAAAATATTGGCCCGGATATATTCAAATTGGAACTTCCCCGAGTCATACGGAATATGACTACCAATACCAATACTAATTTCTGTCAACATTACCCAATCAAGGGGTGTGAACCCAAGCTCACCAAACGAGAAGTTAAAAGTGTTTGTGGTATCCCAAAAATGCTCAACAATATAGTCAATAAGTGCATGCGATGAATCTACTACATCCATGGTAAGTAATCGGTCCCATCCTCCCTTTTCAATAATATATTTGACCCTAGGGCTATGTTTAACAATACCTGTATAGGTCTGAAGGACCGATTTGAGGGAATCACGATGTGAAAACTTGAATTTGGCGTCGCTTGAATACGTGATATTGGTGGAGGCGTGACCCTCAATATCTTCCACAACTATATAATGTTCCAACCCGGGAACTTCTACCGTTTCTTTAATAATACGGTCTTCATCTAAATCCTGGACAATTTTAGTCTTCTTGGCCCTCTTCTTTCTTCCAAGGAATTTGGACGTCACACTGCTCGACATCTGGGAAAACAGTTCATACAACATTGAAAATCAAGAGTAATCCCCACAATACAGAAAGATAAAAATCTACATTAATCAATAAATCAAGGAAAAACATAATAATTTCACAATATTAGATAATCATAAGTACCATCATAAAAAAATCAAAAAATTAACCACAACCCAAATCAAATTAAACAACAAACTAATCAATTTCTATCTTCAATTCAACAAATTATCATCAATTTTTTATACCCAATTTACAACATTCATAAACCCTAAAAATTATCCCAATTCCATAATTACAATTTCTAAAACCTAAATATCTCTATTTCATAATCACATGTTTAATCATTCAACATATATAACCAATTTAACTAACAAAACATAATAATAAAACACACTATAAATTTAATTTACAAAACCAATATAATTTACAGAAAACAAAAGAAATTACCTTGATTGAGCTTGGATGTTTGAAAAAAGCTTGAGCGGAGCCTCAAAAACGTAGGCGGGTCTTTGGGGTATCGTTTGTAAAGAATAGGGTTCAAGTGGGGGAGGCGGAAGAGGGCTTGCTTTTGAAAAAAATAGGTTTCAGGAGAAAAATGGGGGTTCAGGAGAAGTTGCGGCTGGAGAAGAAGGAACAGAAGATGGGGCGGGCTGCTAGCGATCCGCTTGTAATTCTAGGCGAGACGCTAGGACACCGCCCGTCTCTTTCATGTCACACGCTCCATTCACACAAGTGATACTCGACCAGGCGTGATGCTGGCACACCGCCCCATCAGGCGTGATACTGGGACACCGCCCGTCTCTTGGGCGTGGTCCTAGGAGACCGTCCACTATCAGGCGTTATCTTCTGTTTCCGCCCCACATCGAGCGTTACGTTAGGAGTCCGCCTCGCGCAAACGTTGTGCTAGGATTACGCCCGTCTCAACAAGCGCTACGCTGGGACACCGCCCAACATCAGGCGTTCCATTAGAACACCGCCCGACTATTTACGGTTGTTTTTGGGCCGGGTCAAAGACTACAATTTTTAGTCTTTGGTCTTTTGGGATACTCGTCCCACTGTGGACGCCCTTATGGAATGTGGAAATGGTTATTATTTTTTTCAACGAGTTTGGATATGCTCTGACCAAATTTATCAAGCATATTGTTGAAATTGAATATCACGAGAATGTATTTTATTTAAGCATAAAATTTCATCCAACATATTATTGATATCTTTATTTTCATACTTCTATAATTATTTAAGATTATATGTATAAGTATGTATATCTATTTTTACTTAGAAACCTCTTTGAAGTCTGACCAATCGTTCTCAGAATCCACTTTCGACTTTAATTTAAAAAATATTTTTTATAAAAATTACTTCATTAATAACCATTTTCTTCTTCTTTCTTTTTTTTTCTTTCTGTATTGGTTTACTTGTTGACTTGTTGATTTTTTTTATGTGTTTCGTTGTGTAGAAGGGAAAGATTGTTGTGATTGTTTAATGGTGATGAAGATGAAGCTAGATCCAGTAAAAAGGGTTTTTACAATGAAGATTTTAAGTATTGTTATTGTTTTTTAATAGATTAGGTTAAATTACATTATGCAGGTTAGATTTCCCTTTTTTTAATATATGTTTTGTAATCAATCATGATCAATGAATTGAATGTTATAGCATAAAATTATATTGTTGGAACAACAATAATTAGGGTTCGTTATTCGACAAGGTTTTTTTATAAGATAACAATAATACTAAAAATGCAATTTATGAAGAGATATCGATATCAGGGGAGCATCTAATGATACAATAACTGACATCAAGAAATGCAATTTGGGGGAGATATCGTCATCATGGGGAGCATCCAATAATATGATGTTGACATTAAGATGTGTTGAATTCTTTTTCTTCACCGAGGTTACTTTTTTCCACAAGGTTTTATTACTCGATAAGGTTTTAAACGATACAACAATAACACCTATAACTTCTCGATTGAGATTATTCTTCTCCTTTTTAAATGTTCGATTTTTTCTACCAAGTGGTTTTGACAACTATGTCATTTTAAAAGCTCAAATATCATCATATTTTTTCTTTGACCAGCGTTTATATCAACGGATTTTTCTGACAAGATTTTAAATTTTAACTAAATAATGAATTTATAATAGTGATCATCCAAGAGAAATGATATAGTGATAAGAGTAGCTGACCACTTAAGGTGGCATTATACATGTACCTATTCATGCTTAACACATAATGTACTTTCTCCTCTGCTACCATATACCACCACTAACTTCTATCTCTTCTTTGTTTTGTGTATTTAAAAGAAAAAAAAGAATGAATAAAATATATTAATTCCCTCTCTCTCCTTTAATATTTTGTCTCCTCTTTACCTACCATTTTAAACAGTTTTACCACTAAAACGAAAAACTGATAGCAGAGTGAACACCGAGTCATATCCAAACGATGATTCACCAAATTTACACAATACCCTCTCAACCTAACACGCCACCACATATATTACTGACCAACACCCAGACACACTCGTCATATTTACAATAAATGCCCCTACTCATCTCCTCTTTCTATACAAAACCCTAATTATACAATCACGGCCTCCACTCTCCCAGTAGCGATTCCTTCTTATCAATCGAAAACCAGGTTCGTCTCTCTCTTTCAGTTAGGGTTTCGTTATATCAATTTTCCTTCTTTATTTTAGGATTTTCTGATCTTTCTTGGGTTTTGATTCAGTGTGAAAGAAGATTCAGTAGCTAACAATGGCTCCTCCATCTAAAGGTAATTTCTATCAGATTTCAGGGCATGTTCGTAACAGATTCATGTTTGAGTATATTGGGGTTATTATATGATGATGTTATGAACCCTAAATGTGTGTATTGTTGAATGGTTTGTTTTTGAGTTGTAGGATGTCAGTTCATCTTTCTGTAATGGTTGCTGTTTTAGTTTGTTTGAATATTTAAATGAAGCTTTCGTAGTTTGACCTACGAGGGTTACTGTGAGAAGGACACTTTTGATTTTTATTGTCTTCAGATATTAGTGTGTAGAGTGATCAGAATTAGGTCTCTCTGTGAACTGCACGTTCGTTGTCTGATAGATACATATACTGAATCAAAACAACATAATTTGATGAGTTACTCTTTGAGGAAGTCAGTTCTTTGCATAGCTATTTGCAGTTTAAAGCATATTTTCTTGAATTAGTGTGCTAAACAACCAATTTAAGCTGATCAGGTCTATTCTCAGTATGTGAAGAATAAACGCTTATGTACTGCATTTACTAACGAGGGGCGGAATATCGGTTACTTGATCTGCTAAACTCTTCTCTGCCAAGTGACATTTCTGACACACCTTTTGATCCAATTTTACATTTATACACTGTCAAGGTTTCTTCAACTGCTTCCTAGGATTGCTATGCGAGAGTATAACATCTCCAAAGCCGCTCCACAAGCAAGTCAGCTATGTTGCTACTTAGTGACTTACAATGCTGGAGATTCAAACCTATTAAAGTGTCGCCCATGTCAGCCAGATAAGGCAAGCTCTTCTCTGATATGTGAGATCAACCACCCGAGGATAGGAACTGCAATCTGAGCTCTTGCACAAGAAAGTGATGCAATGGCAAAATCTGCAAATAGCCCACTTTGAAACATCGAGTTCCTTGAGGATTCCGCAGTTTACTGCAATTGAACCCTAGCTATCATTAGCAACCTTACTGCAGTCACTATGGTTTAGCATTTGGAGCGTCTCTCCATGAAGCCTAGCCAAGGAAGTAACTGAAGCATCTATGATACTTATGTAACTACTTAGATTAACCTTTGCTAAACCAGCCTTGCAGTTCACAACAAGTGAGAGAAATCCAGTATCAGTAACTCCACATAGACAACTGAGATCAATAAATGGTTTGTTTCTGTGTTTAGTTTTTAGCACAAACTGAAGCATACTTTTCTTGGGGTTGCAATTGTATACTGTTTTGTTGATCATGCATTTTGTTAAACAATTTTGTTTTGTGGGTTTGTGTCAGATCTGGATGCTGATATGCTTTATATAAATTGGTGGAGTGTTTCTTCATGTTGAATGCTGTTGACATTTATTGGCAATGTGATATCAATAGGATAACTATTTTCAAGCAAATCTCTGTGTACTTGGTTTAGTTTTATTAGCTTTGAAATAGTATGATTTGTTCAAAACTTAGTTGCTGTTTGCTAGGATAACCGAGTGAAACATATGTATGCCTATTATTTGGAATGTTAATTTTGTATTCTTTAGTTATTATGAGTTAGTATGATTTGTTCTGCATCCCCACTTGGTTACTGATTCTGTTTTGTTTCTTCGTATGAAGCATGTTTTGGTCGTTGTGGTATATTGAATGTAAATCTTGTGTCTAATATCATTTGCTTGTCTTGTAGTTGCTACAACAAAGAAGGCCGACCCAAAGGCACATGCTTTGAAAGCTGCCAAGGCAGTCAAAGCTGGAGCATCAACGATAAAGAAGAAGGCTAAGAAGATCCGCACATCAGTCACCTTTCACAGGCCAAAGACACTGAAGACAGCGAGGAAACCCAAGTACCCTCGTATTAGTGCACCACCAAGGAACAAGCTTGACCATTACCAGATTCTGAAATACCCACTCACAACAGAATCAGCAATGAAGAAGATTGAAGACAACAACACCCTCGTATTCATTGTTGATATCCGTGCTGATAAGAAGAAAATTAAGGATGCAGTCAAGAAGATGTACGATATCCAGACTAAGAAAGTGAACACCCTTATCAGGTAAACTTCACAATATTTCCCGAGTGCTTTGACTTCAAGAAAACTTAATCTACCCATTTGCAACTAGCTATATCTTTTCTTGATTATGTTTCTGAATTTAATTATATCTGAAAACTTATAGCCCATGTACTAACTCTATTTTATTGGATATCCTGTTCCTTCAGGCCCGATGGAACGAAGAAGGCTTACGTGAGACTAACTCCAGATTATGATGCTTTGGATGTTGCAAACAAGATTGGTATTATATAGATTGTAGACATTGTTGTAAGCAATTTTGGCAGTAAACTTGATTAGATATTAGACTCTTGTTTGGTTTATTAAATTCATGCAGGGTAAATTTGGTTTTGTTTAATCTTCATACCTACCGGCTAACAGACTTGTTATTTTGCGTTAATGAGATAATGTTGTCTAGTAAAAGATCATGCATGATTGGACATGCCTGACTCGAATGTCCTTTAACATTTCTGCTCTAATAATTTTTCCTTCCAAGACTAGGCTTGGCTTCCACAATGAAATTGATTTGGTTAAAGATTCTGACAAAGAGCCTACAACCATGGTTTGCCTACAGACATGTTGGCATTCGCTTATGGATCTTCATCTGTTTAAATCTTATGTTTATTTGTCATAAAATTTTCAGATTTCTCTAAATTGTCATCAGTTTTAACCATAACTCTAGGGACTTCCAACTAAAAAAATATGGTCCACATTTTAGTTTTTTTTTTCTTCTTGATTTATTTTTGGGAGAGTTAAGCTCATGTGTGCCCCTTATCCTATTTGTCTGTATACTTAGTCTATACTTCAACGGTTCTGTGTAACCACTGTGATGATATTACACGTGTGTGGTCTTCTGTGGTCCTCTCTAGTCTATAGTATAAATATTCTGTAATAGTCCTAGATGAACTAACAATTCATTTTATTCTCAATAATAAATACACTTTATCTTTTACACTGATCTTTATCAATTTTTAAAAATTTCGTCATCAATTTTATATAATAACTTCGATCTACTGATCGGATTATTACAAATCTTTGATTCTTTGTAGAAATTCTCTATTATTTCATCTAATGAGCTACCTTTCTTGATTTTATTATTAAGATTCCATCTTCAATTGATCATGTTCTTTGAATCTTGATCTCTCAGAAATTATTTTGTATTTGTTCTTTACCTCTGTTGATCAATTTTTTTCAAGATTTGTGATTTTTGAGTATCTCGATTCAACAATGCCTCCAAAAAATTACAAATCGCAATGTTACTGCTACTACGTCTTCCGTTTCTATTGATGTTGATCAGGAACAACATAATTTTCATCTTCCTTTTATTAATATCTCAAATTTCATTTCATTAAAAATTGAATCTACCAACTATTTACTGTGGAAGGATCAATTTGAATCGATATTGATCTCAGTAGATCTGTTTGGTTATGTTGATGGTACAATCCAAGAACCTCGTCGAATTTATAGTGGTTGATGGTGCACCAACACTAAATGCATCTTGAACTTATTGGCGTACATAAGGTAGATCGGTTAGTGGCAGGCTGTCTTAAAGCTACATTTACACAAGCTGTATCAGGTGATGTTCTTGGTCTTACTTCTGCTCATGAGATACGGGAATTTCTTGAAACTACTTTTATAACTCAATTCCATGTGTTTCATAGTCAATTACATCCAATTAGAAGAGGAAATCAATCTATTGAAGATTATCTTCAACAAATCAAGATAATTATTGATAACCTAGCTGCTATAAATGAGTGTGTTAGTAATTCTGATATTGTTATGCATATCTTGAATGGTCTTGGTCGTGAGCACAATAATTTTTTGATATTTGCTCAAACAAGGGAAGTACCTTTCACTTTTGTTGATATCAAGGCTAGGTTAATCAATCATCAACAATGGCTTAAAGATCAAGATTCTGATATGAAGACTATTCTTGACTCTCAAAATGCAACTGCAATGTTTATCAAGAATGTTCATTCTGGTGGTGGAAATCGTTCCAAGAAATTTACCAAAAATCATTACAAGAATCATTCTAGTCATTTCAAGATTAGTACATATGTACATGGATCATCTAGTAATGGTGGTACTAGAGGATATTCTGGTAATGGTACAGTGGATTGGTCTCAAGTGGAATGTCAGATTTGTAGAAGACTTGGACACTCTGCAAGTAGGTGTTATTATAGATACACACCTGGAAAAAAACTCAATTAGTTCAGTTCAAAAGGCCTTTGCTGGAATTGAATTGGCTTCTGACACAATGGAGCCTATTGTTGCTTCTTCACATGTCACTACAAGTTGGATCCCAAATTCATGTGCAACAAACCATATGAAAAAAGATCTAGTTGTTCTGTCAAATATATATGCTTATACTTCTTCTCATGTCATGATGGGTAATAGTAAGCTCTTGTCCATTTCTCATATTGGCGATTCAGTAGTTTCCACAACCAATAAAGATTTTAAACTTTCTAATGTGCTTTATATTCCTAGTCTTAAAGCTAACTTACTTTCCATAGATAAATTTACAAAAGATAATTATTGCTTCTTTGAATTACATGACTGGGGATATTTTATTAAGTATGTGTTGACTAAACAGGTTCTAGCTAGAGGTTCTATATACAACAACTTATATCTTATTCAGTCCACCTCTTCACCACCATCAGTTTTTTTTCATACATCCATTGCAGCCTCATCACCAATCTGGCACAACAGGCTTGGCCATCCTAGTGCTGTTGTTATTCAAAAGCTTCAATTTTTCAATCAGTAAAGCTTACTTCAAGAGATGTAGAGTCTTTATGTTCTTCTTGTCAACTAGGAAAAAGTAAAAAAATACATTTTCATTTGTCAGATATAGTCAGTTCTGCTCCTTTGAAGCTTATTCATTGTGATGTATGGGGTCCTTCCAATGTGTCTTCTCTTTTAGGTTTCAAGTATTACATTGTCTTGATTGATGATTTCAATAGATTTCCAATGAAATAATAAACTAATTCTCTTGTAGCTTTTCAACATTTTAGATAAATAAATAAAAATCCGCTGGCCACAAAAATCATCTCCTTTCAATGTGATAATGCATATGAACTTGCCAAAAGTTCTTTTAAACTTTTCTTGGATCAATGTGGAATTTCATTGAGACTGTCATGTCCCGTACCTCTCAATAAAATGGACTTACTGAGAGGAAACATAGGAACATAACTGAGGTTGGTCTCACTTTACTTTTTCAAGCTAGCTATGCCTAAATCCTTTTGATATGATGTTTTTCACACTGCAACATATCTGATAAATAGTTTGCCTTCAAAATTATTGAATTTCAATTCACCTTTTGAACTGTTATTTCATAAATCTCCTAACTACTCTCTTCTCAAGGTCTTTGGCTCTCAATGTTATCCTTATTTGGGTGCTTCTAGGTTAGAAAAACTAAGTCCAAAATCTTCGTTGTGTATTTTTATAGGTTACAATGATCTACATAGGGGTTATAGGTGCTATGAAAATAGCATAGGGAAAATCTATGTTTGTAGACATGCCATTTTTGATGATTTTTTTTTTCCTTATGCGATATCCACTTCTACAAAAGCTCATGGTGATTCCCATTTTATTTATACTTCTAATATTACTTCAACTTCATCCACTGTATCTTTACCTTTTTCTACATCACTAATTACTAAATCAAAAGTTGGTACTAGTAAACTTAAGCAATTTCAAGATTTTGTAACAAATAATACTATTCAACATCCTTAACCAGTTGTTTTTAACTCTTTGCTTACTCATGTGGAACCAAAATCTTATAAAACTGCTTGCAAGATACCCTTTTGGTCAAAGGCTATGGATCTAGAATATAAGGCACTAATGGACAATAGAACTTTGGATAGAGTTTTATATCATGAAGGAATGAATGTTCTTGGGTGCAAGTGGGTTTACAAATTGAAGTTAAATTCTGATGGGTCAGTAGAAAGACGTAAAGCCAGATTGGTGGCCAAGGGGTATGATCATTTAAATGAAGTGGATTACTCAAGATATTTAGCCCAGTTGATAAGGCACCAACTATATAAACAAAATTGACAATTGCAGCTTCAAGGGGCTGGCAGATTAGACAACTTGATGTTTCCAACGCATTCTTGCATGGATATCTAAATAAATGTGTCTTTATGGAACAACCCGAGGGCTACTAGGTGCTAGGGAAAGAAAACTATGTGTTCCAGTTAAAGAAATATCTTTATGGCTTGAAACAGGCACCAGGAGCATGGTTTCAAAGATTTAGTAATTTTTTGCTACAATATGGCTTTAAGAAGTCCAAATGTGATCATTCTATGTTTCTTTTCAATACCTCTGATGGAATGTTTCTTTTACTATATGTAGATGATATAATTTTTCCATGTACTTAATCCTCTCTAATCTCTCATCTCACATCTTGTCTCAATTTAGAAATTGATGTGGTTGTAAATAGTGGTAAATAAAGATTCGAACCCTAAGACTTGTTGAGATTGATTCTAGATTTAATTTCTAAGAGCAACTGCAGTCATCGATTAAATCACAGATCAAAGATTAAATTTGATCTTTAATCGCTAAATTTCAAGCGCAACCGTGCGATCAAATTTGGTTTTAATCGACGAAATCGACTGTACAGGATTAAAAGTAATCGATGATCGACGACTAAAACTTATAGTCGAGCGAAGCACTAGAGGTTCGCATGTGTACAAACGATGTCCCAGGATTTCGCTTAAAAACATGGGCGGGGAACTAGAATTTCGCCAGAGCAAGCGGTCTACAATGCTTCGCTTGCTGAGACGAGATCCCAGAAACTCGCTTACACATAAGCGAAGTGGTAAGATTTCGCCCATTATCATGGATTTAGACAAGCGAAATGGTGGTGATTCTCTAAGTTTAGTGGGCGAAATGTTGGGATTTCGCTTGGGGTTTTTTTTTGGTAGGCGGTAGAGCAGCATCTCGCTTGGACCAGGCGAAGCTTCAGTTTCTCGTCAATCTCCTCAAGCGATGAGTTAAAAAATAGCGATGAGTTTGATCGTTGGCCCGTTTCCAATCAAAATGGGTCCCTCTTGAGCTAAATTACGACACTCGGGTATTTAGCTCCAAATAGGCTATAGCCTGCTCATCTGCATCACTATTAGTTGGAAGAAACTGCGTGAAAACAATCTCCTCGTCGTAGGCTTTCCAACGAGCCATAATTTGCCCGAATCAAACATGCCACGAATAATTAATAGCTGTTAAGTCGATCGAGCCAATGCATTAGATACATGTTAAGTAGTAAAATTGGTAGAATAATTTCAGCAATCGTTCATACCAGCACTAATGCACCAGAACCCATCAGAACTCTGCATTTAAGCGTGCTTGGGCGAGAGTAGTACTAAGATAGGTGACCTCTTGGGAAGTCCTCGTGTTGATTGCCTTTTTTGATTTATTTTTATTTTTTTGGCGTCTATTTTAGCGATTTTTCTAATGATAACCAGTGACTACTTAATAAAGGGGTTAGTTGGGATAAAAATAGGACGGCTATAAGGGGCGCAACCGCCCCAGGACGGTTGAAAAAAATCAAAAATAGTGGCATTTAATGGATTATTTTAATGATTATTCATTAAAAAAACTATTAAAACGAGTCTATTTGATGATAAGGAAAAGAAAGGAAAATAGAGGGGTTTTGTTCATACTTCAATAATGAAAGTACACATAAAATAAAACTAAAACGGCGACCCAAACGGACTCCTAACGAAGAAGTTATTAAACTAAACAAAAAATTTCCTAAAAACGCCTGTTTGGAGCCCTAAACGGTGGAATTTGGCAAAAATCTGAAGACCATGCCACGAAGTTGCATGTCTTGATCGTTGGCCCGTTTCCAATCAAAATGGGTCCCTCTTGAGCTAAATTACGACACTCGGGTATTTAGCCTCCAAACAGGCTATAGCCTGCTCATCTGCGTCACCATTAGATGGAAGAAACTGCGTCAAAATAATCTCCTCGTCGTTGGCTTTCCAACGAGCCATAATTCGCCCGAATCGGACTTGCCACGGAGAATTAATAGCCTTTAGGTCGATCGAGCCAATGCATTAGATACATGTTAAGTAGTAAAATTGGTAGAATAATTTCAGCAATCGATCATACCAGCACTAATGCACCAGAACCTATCAGAACTCTGCAGTTAAGCGTGCTTGGGCGAGAGTAGTACTAAGATGGGTGACCTCTAGGGAAGTTCTCGTGTTGATTGCCTTTTTTTGATTTATTTTTATTTTTTTGGCGTTCATTTTACCGATTTTTCTAACGATAACCAGTGACTACTTAATAAAGGGCTTAGTTGGGAGAAAAATAGGACGGCTATAGGGGTGGCAACTGCCCCAGGACGGTTTTAAAAAATCATAAATGGTGGCATTTAATGTATTATTTTAAAGGTTTTTTATTAAAAAACTATTGAAACGAGTCTATTTGATGCAGCGGATAATAAGGAAAAGAAAGAAAATAGAGGGGTTTTGTTCAGACTTCAATAATGAAAGTACACATAAAATAAAACTATTTGCCGCAAACGGCGACCCAAACGGACTCCTAACGAAGAAGTTATTAACTAAACAAAAAGTTTCCTAAAA
>JAJJMC010003097.1:114812-208873 GCA_023531435.1 Papaver californicum
ATTATTATTATTATTATTATTATTATTATTATTATTATTATTATTATATTATTATTATTATTATTATTATTAAATGAATTTTATTGGAAGGAAAAGGCATTTACACTGAAACGGAAGGAAGCCTAGCCACAAGATGGGCACCCACTCCTTTTTGGATAGCTAAACCTAGTCTAAAGAACAAAGAGTTGTAATTTTGTAGTTGTAGTCAAAGCTAGCTACACAATTTTGCAACCTTTTTACAAATGCCATCATATCCTCTCCTAATTCCCCTAGGGTAGTGAAGGCAATCACCCCAAGCCCATAACCTTGAGTAGTACACTTGTCCAGGTATTTGGTGCGCTTGCGGGTGATGGCGCTTGAGATGGCTTGTCCTGGCGTGTACGCTAGTCTTCCCCCTCCTGTGAACGGGGACACTCCGACGACATCCAGGTAGACATCGCGACAGTTCTTTCAGTTGTAAACTAATATGTCTGCAGGGACGTAAAGAATTCTGGTTGTCCGATAAGAAACCCAACTTAACTTCTTTTCCCGCAGCCA
This sequence comes from Papaver californicum, assembly GCA_023531435.1. Lineage (NCBI taxonomy): Eukaryota > Viridiplantae > Streptophyta > Magnoliopsida > Ranunculales > Papaveraceae > Papaver > Papaver californicum. Next base: position 115,350 of record JAJJMC010003097.1, read on the forward strand.
CTCCAGCCCGGAAGCACATGTCTGTTAGTACATCTCGTACCAGATCGTGTTTGAACTTGAGGCCCACTTCACTAGCGCAGTGCAGTGCGTGGTCGCCAAAGACGTCCATCCCTCGGCCGCAACTAGGGGCATGAACTGTTACCCTCAAACATAGGTATCCCTAGTTTATAACTAAGCGCAACCCGGAACTGTCTTGGCCCAATAGCCTGGCTAAGCCCAGCAATGGGGATTGCCTTAAGTTTTGGTGTGGTTGAGCCTGGTGCATTTCCAAAGGAATCTGTCATGCTCAGTCATATTGTATCTTTCTGAGATGTTCTTCTTCACAATATCAAAGTATATAACTGCCAATGGATACATTGGGCTGGGGGTAGCAGCTTGGATGTTGTAAGAAGACTTCAAGCCGCAGACCTGAATGAACCTAGACATGGCAAGCTGATAGTTGGGGAGTGTATCAGAAACAAAATGGGTATTAAGGATGGTGTTCTGCACCTGCAAATTTTGAAAGTAGGATGCTAGGTACCTGTAGTGGATGGTGTCTTCCATAGTGTAGACACCAATCCACCATCCTTCATGGGTAGAGTAGACAGGCGAAGTTGGAGTGGCACAAAACCAGCCCCATCCCCTGTAACCAGATGCATGAGGAACTGTTGAAGGTGTTGATCATACTGGGTTGCAGGGAGCTTAAGTACTGTGGGTCTAGTGGTCCTCAGTGTGAAATAGAGCTTAGGGACTCCGGCACAGTTGCTAAGGAGGAGAAGTTCACTCTGTGGATCTCATAGCTTCTCAAGTTTTCCATAAGATGTAGGGTCTTCTCCATTCTTCCTTGCAAAAACTCACTGCAGAACTGCATGTCTTGGCTGACTGGGGCCCATAGCAACTTCACTCCCTTCTTAGGCCTGCCAATGTCTGCTGGAAAGACCCCATCCAACAAACTTCTTGGGTCCACTTGGGGACGAAACAACTCTGTTTTTGTGATGTTCAGGTGCAACCCCCTTTTACTCCCATTTGCCTGGATAATGTTCAGGTCACATCCCTCTTCTTGTTAAATCTGCTCGTCTGAAGTAGCTTAGCCTGGTCCATAAGAGTGTGCACCATACTGAGGCACTACATATCCTTCCACTGAGAACCTGGGATATGCTGCTAGCCTGGAGCCTCTTCCTTGTCCCAGATCTTTCCTCCATGGTATTTTCAGGGGCATAAAGGCTCAGAGCACATGCTGGCATGAATAGAAGATGTAGCCAAGCAGAAAAGTCAAGGGGGTTGGATGAGACCTTATCTAAGATTGCTTTCAGTCATCTTGAGAAACTTAGCCTGCATTGGTGAGGGATGCTAGTCACTATTGTGCAGCTCATCTTGAAGACTTAATTGAGCAGCTCCAGGGACAGCCCTACTAAGGCCTATGGAACCCCTAACTCAGTTGGTGCAGAGATGGTGGCTTGGGGCATGTCAATGCCATGCACTAGGAAGTCAGAAACCACCCTATTATAGGTATTAGTGATAACACCATCATGCAACTTGTAGGGTCTCTTCCAGGAGTAAATGTGCATTCATTTGGTGCATAACCACATCTCCACGCCAGACAAGACTGATTCCCAAGCTTTGTAAACAAAAATGTCATTGATGTTCTTATCTCTGCAAATGGCCTTGGTTTCTTCAGTGGGTAAGTGCCTATCTTGGAGGTTCCTGTAGAAGCCAGTTTTACATAAATGAAATGAGCAGAAGATGTGCCTCTGGAGGGGACTCAGGCACCAAAAAGTAGTTTCCTGAACTGAAGATACAGACTTCCAACCACAGGAAATACCTAGGAATTATTGAGAAATCGGATAGGGTTGAAATGATCCATGAATATGTCACTGGAGGGGACACAATCATCATAGAGCTAAATCTCAACCCAAATGTACCTCCTGAACACCCCAAGAAAGCCCTCAGGAATAGCCAAGAACTAAACAAGAAATGAAGTTGAAATTGGCCAGCTAAACAAGAACTAAACAAGAAATGGGCCATGAATAAGACTTATTATTATAATTATTATTAATATATGAGAACGAAAATTTTAGTAAATAGGAAAAACCGATTACACATTAGTGGTGCGAAGCCTCGCCACAAGCTGAGCTCCCACACCCTTTTGAATGGAAATGCCAAGTATAAAGAAAAGGGAGTTGCATATTTTGTAATTGTAATATAGGCTTGCAGTGCATTTCTGTAGCCAGGATACAAAAGCTATAAGGTCCTCTCCTAATTCACCCAAAGTGGTGAACACTAACACGCTGAACCCATACCCATGGTCTTCACATTGGGTTAGGTATTTGTTGTTCTTGCGAGTCGTAGCGTTCGAGATTGCCTGGCCGGGCTTGAAGGAGGCTCCCCTGGCACCCGTGAACGGGGACACTCCTATAACGTCAAGGCACACGTTTCAATCATTCTCCCAATTGTAAACTAGGATATCCGCCAGCCTCAAGGAATTCTCATTGTCCGAGAGGAAGCCCAGGTTAGCTTCCTTACGGGCGGAGACTCCTGTTTTGTAGCACATGTCAGATTGCACATCCCTGACTAAATCGTGTTGAAATTTAAGTCCCGCCTCGCTGGCACAATGAAGTGCATGATCGCCAAAGACGTCTATACCCCGCCCAAAACAAGGACATAAGCTCTCATCTTCAAATTGTGTTATATCAAGCCTGTAACTAAGGACAAACCGGAATTTACGAGGCCCAATAGCTTGCTGAAGCCCGGCTATGGGGATTTCCTTAAGAAAGTCTTGGGCATGGCTCAACTTGTTGCTTTGCCAAAGGATGGTATCTCGCTCGAACAGGTTGAAGCAAGTGGGTGTATTCTTCTTGACCACATCAAAGTATTGGGCTGCCAGAAGATGCATAGTGAGCGGGGCAGCGACTTGGATGTTGGAAAGAATCCCACATACGTCTGTGAACCTGGCGTGTGCTTATTGGAATCTAAGGTGCTGGTCCCCATCACAGTAGGTTTTAAGGATGGTGCTCTGCAACTGCTGTATTTGAATGCATGAAGCTAAGTAGCTGTAATGGTAGGCGTCTCCCACGGTGTAAACCCCTAGGACACCATCCTTCATTGGCAAGGTGGTTAAACCCATCTGAGTAGGACCAAAACCAGTTCCGTCACCTGTCACTATGTGTTTGAGAAATTGCATGAGGTGCTGGTCAAAATGAGCAGCTGGAGCCTGGAGGGATTGAGGGTTAGTGATTCTCAGTGAGAAAAAAAGTCTGGAGACCCCGGAACAATTTCTCAACAACAAGAGCTCACTCTGTGGGTCCTGTAAGGCCTTCAGAGATTGCATAAGCTTACATGTCTTGTCCACTCTTCCCTGCACAATGTCTCTGCAGAAGCTTGAGTTTAAGCTAACTGGTCCTCCTAGTAGCTTAACCCCCTGAGCTAGTCTGCTAATGCCTGCAGGGAAGATACCCTCCTCCAGAACTCTAGGATCAATTACGGGCCAGAATAGTTCTGTCTTACTGATGTTGAGAAAGAGCCCTCTGTTGGTTCCTTCTCTCTGGATGATTTGCAATATTAGCGAGTAATTATTATCATGGTTGAGGAGGTGGTAATAATAGAGAATTTCAAGCAAATCTCAAAGCTTATAACAAGTATAGCTTGTAAGCTTCCGATCAAAACATAAAGTAATTGATTTTTTTAATTATTTTAATTTTTAATATTATTTAAAATATATGTATTACTTTTTGTAAAATTTTTAAAAGATAAAGAAAAGAACTTTTATATTGGTTATTAGATTTTATTTTATTTTTAGGAATTTTAGTTTTTAAAATAACAAAAAATAACACTCTTTGAAAAAATAATTAAAAAATGTATATTTATATTTTATATTTAAAATTAAAATTAAAAATTAATAAAATAGGTTTTTAATAAAACAAAATTTCACACCCAATACAACAAAAAATCATCTAGAGTAAATTTTCTTTTTTATACTGCAATAAAAATCTTCTGTTAAAATGAGTGTAAAGTATAAAAGAAACAGAAAAGGACAACCATCAAGCGGCCCGAAGAGTGGAGTGAACTGGTATCGGGATAGAGAGGAAGGGTTCCAACATGTTAGAAAGCTTGCGGATAGTGGTGTAGTGGAAGACCATATATCAGGCCATCAAGAGAGAATTCAGGTTACCAAGCTAAGAGGTGGGTGGACTGAATTTTCTACGGTGTATGGGTGGCTTCCTGGTGCAGTTAAAGAGAGATTCCGGAGATATATGTGGTATCGTTTTTATTCTTTAAACGATAAGAACCATAGATCAGTTGTTGTTCAAGTATTAGAACGTTGATGGAAGACTAAAAATAAGTTTTATTTTAAGGATTTCGAATGGGGTAAGTTTGTTTGTTCTCTAACTAATTTTTTGTATTTTTATTTTGTGTTTTATATATGTAAACTTTAGATTATGAAAACATTAGGTTATGCAAACTTTAGGATTTATAGCCGAAATTAAATTTCAAAATGTTGTTTGTAGAAGTTAAGTCGTTAGATATTTATATGTTGACGGGAATACTATGCAAGAGAGATATGGTTCCAATGACCAACAGAAGTGGATAGCATAAAATAGATGGCAACAATGCCTTGTATTGTACTGTGATGATGAGGAAGGAAATAATGACCACGAAATTATCCACGATGGTGGAATTAGAGTCTCTGTGTTGAAAGATTTCTTAAAACGTTATAGAGAGAAAGTGCACCAAGATGAGCACTTTATTAATCTCGAAAGCGTGTTTGTGTTATACGTGTTAGGACAATGTCTTTTTTCCAAATGCTAGCTCAGTGACACCTGTTGGTTTTCTCGATGCGCTTGAAAATTTAGAGTTATCTCCAGGGTATGACTGAGGGTCTGCACTGTTATCTTCATTTTACATAGGCCTCAGTGATTGATCGGGCTCTAAACCAAGTTTGAATTGTTTTTGGAGAATCTTGGAGGTAAAAAGCTAATGAATTTTTATTTAATTTTTTCTATTTTTTAAATGTTAAATTACTAACTAATTAAATTCCCCAATGTTTTTAAAGTAGTGGTATATTAACTTCCGTGTTGGTGAACCTTCTCTACGCCAACAAAATATTGTTTTTCCAATTATACAGAAGTACCAGAATGACAACTGGATCCCCAATCAGGTCGATGGCGTTCAACACTCTGAGTTGTCTCAAAGGATTCAACAATTGTGTAAAACAAGGAAAAACTTTATTACTATGTCGTATGCGGAACATCCAGAGTACCAAAGTGATTAAAGGATGCTACAGTTAGATGTTTTTTAATACTCAATTCAGGAAAGGTTTTTGGTACTTTGGGGAAAGACACCATCTACAGCTTCAAGGGGGAACAATAAAACCAATCAACCCACTTCCAAGCGGGGAGATTTCCTTTGAGGATTACTATAGGTTGATGCAACTTGATCAACCATGGGAACATGATGATGACTTGGTCGTGGCCCCTATTGTCAGTAATGATTATAACAGTTGGTTCAGCCAGATTAGCAAGCCTAACATTTCCATGGAGTCGCAACATGTGGGAATGATAGATATGCAAGCTATAGGTAGATTACCACTTGATTCCGTGTTCCTTCTACCCCAACCTCCACCAGCAACGCATGCTTCCTTTGTTTATCCCAGTGGCCAGTGAGGTTCATATTTTTTGTCAGCTATGCCACCATTTGACTGGGAGGTGCGGAGTATTAATCCACAAGGGGAGGGTATCATTGTTCCAATTACTTCTCAAACTATGGAACAACCTTATCCATATTGTGGGTAGAAGCTACAGAATAACAGTTACGGGAAAGGTTGAACAATTATCATTGGCGATCACAACAAATACATGATTATTACTTAGGGAAGCTGGCCCAAATGATGAACACATTGATTCTTGATATTCCAGATGAACCCTGTTTAGGTCAACCAAATCAACCAAGTCGTAGAAGAAGACAAAGAAGTACTGACACACCATAGAACGTGCCAAACACTTTTATGACACATGATGCTAGAGAATTTGATTTGACGACTCCAGGCGGTCGTCCAATATTTGTGAATCTTTATACCCCGACTCCAAGAGTATGAGACTTCTCAGGGTACCCGTTCAAGACGTTGGGGCATCCATTTTTCAGGTTCTTTCGATTACTTTTGAAGGTTATGGTGATGAACCTCAACCTCCTGAAACTACTCAAGCTACTCTATAACAGCTATGTTAGCACACCTACACCGAAGATCCAAGCTGGGTCTTTAATTAACAAGAAAATCAACCAGGAAAAAGTTGAGTAAATTCGTAGTCGTGCCAATAGGAAGTATGATTCCAGTATTGATTCCCATTAATTTAATATGTAATTATTTTAGGCATTTAGTTAGGAAGAATAGGCAAAATGTTAATGAATCACTGAATAACTCCTCCTTTCATTCAGTTCATTTGTTGGAAGGGAAATGGACGATCTGCAAGATCTGTTAGTCTATTTGATCTCTCTCCCTTCCTAGTGCGAAAGCCGCCGATGTCTCATTTGCTTGCTAGGTCTCAGAAATAGATGTGTAAACAGCGGTAATTTTAATTTTATATTAACAAAGATTATTAATTGAACCAAAAACTAATTTGTTTTAATTTAATTATGTTAATAAATTTAATGTGTTAATGTGAAAAGAAATTACATTTGGTCAAAAATAATCGAAATAAGAAGTTAATTTGATTGAATAATTTGATTGCAAGCCTAATTAATAATCTGACTCAATTAACTAAAACACTATTCTCTATTACATTAATTTACCACTAAAGTTACAAGATATAAATCAGGACTGTAAAAACTTAAACACTTCTGTAAAAATCTCTGACAATCTTGGGCCTCATGTTTGTCTTCATTTGACATATCTTCCATTTGATGTGTCTTGAGAAGATTTTTTCTGGTTTTTGTAAGAAGTACTACGACTAATTTTCAAATTTTCTTTGCCCTCATTTTTCTTGCCTTGAACTGTTTTTTTTCTTTTAGGTGCAGAGTTGACTTTTTTAACATCTAAAACTTGAAGACCTTTTTTATCATTCTCTATTTTCTTATAACCATCACATATCTTACTAACAACGGCTTCAAGAATGACTACAGAAAAATCTAATTGTGTTGTCAAATCAAGTTAGGTTTGTAATTTGTGCCACTTGGAAAATAACTTTAGAAAATTTAGAGTATAAAGTATAGAATGTAGAAATTTTTTGTGTAAAAATTTGGTTTAAAAATGGTGATTTATAGGAGGCAAAGAGTTAGCCGTTGGCGACATAGTCTCCTCCGAGCAATAGAGTCTTGGCCGCCAGCGGTAGAGACTATTCGTTCGAAAAAGACTCTAACACGATGTTCAAACCTCCAAAATTAAGCGTACGAGAGGTCAATTTGTTCATCTGAGAGGTCCATAATGGCTCAAAATAAACAAATTAGATCATTTAAGAGGTGCATAGGACTTGGCCTTAAATAGCATGTTAAAAAATTGAGATTAAACCTGCATTTAAAGTGGTTGAAAAAATGACTCAGATGCGTATTCAAGTTGATGCTGTTACATGTAGGGGTGAGCATTTGGAGCGATATCCGCGGATTCGACCCGCTCCAACCTATTTTTGCGGATGGGAGCCTGAACCGTTCGCTAATGGCTGGATACAGATAGGTTTTTTGAAATCCAACGTATTACGGATTGGGCCGGGTCCAACCTTGAGAATCCGTTGGACATCCATACCCGTTAGATTAAGGGCACTTATGTAGTTTTTAGAAAATACGGGGATAGTTTAGGAAACATTTGAATCTTCTTATAGATTTTAGTTAGGTTTCTGGAACTTTTATATGGTGAAGACGGTCGTAACTGTAAAAACCTGTTTTTTGGGAGTATTTCGTATGGTGACATAGGAACTTTTATATAATAAAACTGGTGTATGTTGCAAGGGCTTATTTTCTTGGGGTGTTATCCATGACACTTATATATATATATATGATGTGTAGGTTTATAAGAAGTCATTTTTGTTGGCTTTATTTTTCTATTATAAATTTTAATTATATGACAAATTCATTGGATCATCCGTATTCAACCCGTCCATCTGTGCATCCATTGGATGTAAATCCGTTAGATGTTGGTTGAATGCGGATGCCAAATTTAAAATCCGTAATGAATTGATCGGATACGGATAAGGCGAAAATCGGCCCATGCTCACCTCTAGTTACATGTAATATTCTTATACATGGGCTTTGTAGAACTGGTCAAGTGGGTCGTGCTCTTCAACTTACAAACAATATGTTAAATTGGAACTGCAGACCCGAAGTTGTTTTATATTCTGCAATTATAGATGACTTTGCAAAGGATGCTTAGTCGATGAAGCTTTAATTCTTTTCACTGAAATGCTTAGAGATTTGAGTGTTGTATCCAATGTAGTTGTTTACACCTCTATGACCAACAGACTTTGTAACTCAGGCCTGTTGAATGAGGCAAAGAGAACCTTTGACGAGATGGTCCGTAGAGAAATCTTTGGCAAAGCAACAACTTATAATTGTATAATTCATGGTCATTGCCTACATAGTCAATGAAAAAAAGCAAGAAGATATTTTGATGAAACGATAGAGGGATTTCACATGATACAGTAACCTGTATGCAGTTGCACCACGAAATTCTCAAGGACATCATAATTGTAGGCGCAGAACACAATGTTTATGGCGAGTTGATTAGTAACATATAAAAGAAATGCAACTGGGCGCTGACTTCCTTGCCAAGTGCGGGAAAAACAAGGGAGTATATGCCCAAAAACGCCCTCTCAAGTTGACATATATTTGAGCAAAGAAGGCGTGCCGGAAGAAATTAGGACCGAACTAGAGAAAGAGGTTGATGAACATGGCATGTTATATTTGTCTTTGACTTGAGGACATCATGGAATGTCGAGTTTTACTCGGTGCTGAGCTTGCAGATTGGGTGAAGACATCTGCTGAGAAACTCAAAGGAACTCCTAGAATGGCCAATGCTTGTGGGGCAATTTTGTACACCTCTGAAAAGGAGCCCTTCCATCACTCCCGGATAACGCTGCTGCCCAGAAACTCATCTCTGATTCTCACTAGATGATCAAATGCCAACTTTGTTTTTGTTTTCCTAGCCTCTTTCTTTGAAGTTCTTTGTTAATTTTCAGGTTTTCCATACAATTAATTTAACTCATGTTACAAAATCAGCTTATTTTCCATTCACGAAGCTTTTCCTTTTTCTTACTAGTACAAATTCCACCTATGGTAAATAAAAGGGTAAATAATGATGTTGTGTTACATGATGCTTGCTACGGCATTATATTGCAGACTGAATCAAGATTGTAGACTCAATAGATCTAAAAAAAACTATGCTTACTTCAATGCCTATGAAGAGGGTAAAGTAAAAAAACGTGAAAAAAATAACATCTTTAAAAATAAGAACAAAAAAGATCACACTAATACGAGAAGGAAAAAAACACGTCAATTCCATAGGATCGAGAAAATAATATACAATTCCCAACATCCTATAAGGTGAATGTTTTCCAAATGACAATCACACTAATATGAGAAGTGAATTTCGTAGTAATAGTTGTAGTTGTTCTTTAGCTTATTTTACATTCCAGGAACTGATCGACTCTCGCACTATAAAATACATACATAACTGCTACTGTAAAGTTAAAAGAGAAGTATGGTATAACTCTAAAAGAAGAGAAGAAAACAAAGGAGAGAACAGAAAAAGAATAGAATAAAAAAGATAATCACAACAAGATCACTAATATAGAGGAAAATCGACAAGAAAATAGGCATGTCAGGTGGGAATATGAATTTGTATGTATGGGATTATACAGCTACCCAATTGAGTGATTGCAAGAAAAATGGGAAGAGTTGAGACTTACAAGGTACAGAAGAGAGAGGAAAACGAGAAACACGTTTTTATGTAGCTTCCACCGAGAGAATCTCAAGTTCTGCCCACCAAAGTGGAGAAAGTCTTGGTGTTGCAGAATCAGGTGAAATTGGAATCACCTCTCTCAATTTGCATGCAACCTCTCTCATTGAGGGTCTTTGCCTCGGTTCGTCACGTACACAATCCTTGATGACTTCGCATATGATATCAAGCTCGTTGTTCTTTACATTTCTGAGCAAGGGATCGATAATGTCGCTAGCGCTCAGTTTATCATTCAAGTAATCCTCGGCCTGATAAATGGGTTAAACTCATTTTAGTCAGTAGAGTTACAACTTACAAAAATTAATTATGTAAAAATTGTGGAAGAGCAAGAGAATAAATTAAGAGCTGGAGCTGTTTACCCAGTTTTGTAAGGTTCCATCATTAGCATATGGAATTTTGGCAGATATTATCTCTAACAGCAATACACCAAAACTATAGACGTTTGTTTCAGGAACCGCAAGTGGCGGTAGTACAGAGTGCTCAGACATATCCTTAATAAAAGCTCCTGGCTTGGCATCGAAATCTGACAACAAATTGATCTCCGCAATCTGCAATAGATTAACAAATAAAAGGATGAGTCTTACAAGGAAAACATGAAGTACAACCAGTGATTAAGAACGGGTTTCTATAATTCAAACTACATTTTTTATAGCTAATTTTGTAAATGAGGATGTATGATGAGATACTGCAGGAAACAGAATAATGGGAAAGCGGTTGTCTACCTTAGCAGCATAGTCGTCCATCAAATAAACAGTAGTTGAGTGGAGATTGGGATGAGCGACAGGTGGATTCAAATCATGATGCATGTATTGGAGGCAGTAAGCAGTTCCCATAATAATCCTTGCCCTAGCATTCCAGTCAAGAAACTCAACTTCTTTAACTGCAAATACACAAACCCAGAATATTTTCCTTCAGTTGCCAAGCCACGTAGTGATTCCCTAATGTTTGATTCCACGGCAATTATTATGAAATAAAGATAACTACAATAGAAATATATAAACTTACCATGCAGATGCTCAAATAGGGTACCATTGGGAGCATACTCAAACACCATCATCCTGAGAAAAGGTGCATCCTCCTCACAATAGCCCAGAAGATTGACAAAGTTTTTGTGGTTTACCCGTGACAGTGTATCAATCTAAGTAAAACCAGAACACAAAACACAAACAAAGAAAACATCAGAATAATGTATGCGTGACAAAATGGTGGCGAAAAGTTAAACTAGATGTTTCAAGGTTAAAAACCAAGTCCACATACCTTTCTCCTAAATGCAGCTTCCAAGCATTCTGTCCAATCTTTGGATGATGATATTCCAATTGACACAACTGCAATCTCAACTCCACTTGACAATGTTCCCTTATACACTGTGCAGTCTGACAAGGTTTCAATAATGTTGCTAAAATCCTCACACGCAACTTCTAGCTCCGGACGATTTAGTTTGGGAACCCCTGTAGTTAGCGGAAAAAAACAGGATTTATAAGATTAAAATATGTTTTGGTTCTCAATTGTTTCTCAAAAGCAATCTGCATGATGACACCTCACCTGTCACAAATGCCTTCTGCAACTGTCCACTCAGTCCTGTTTTCCACGGACCTATTGTCGCTCCTCCTCTTTTCCTAAACACCAAAAGCATTACTGATGCAACAATGAGCAGAAATGCGATTATAGGTGCCACAACAACATAAGTCAATCTCTTTCCAGATGAGTCTCCAGAATGTTGATTGTTTTGGTTTTCGGGACGTGCTGAAATTGATTGGGGATTAGGGTCCGGGGAAGAATGCAGTGCCGGTGAAGGTATTGGCATGTTCTTGCTCTTTGGTATAGCAGGAAAAGATCCACTGCTTCTGGTAAATGGGATGGTGTTCGGTGAATTAGGAAGAGCATCACCACTTGCTGGTACCGCAGGAAGGTTAGTGGTTTCTTGAAGCAATCTACGGCGTCCAGAGTCTACCACGTCATCCACATTCTGTTCTATGTAGGAATCTGCTGAACCTGTCAATGACAAGAAAAAAAATAAGTTTCTCTTCCACTCAGGGTTCTGTAATGTCTGAAAAAATGGTCGATACTAAAATTAAAAATAGTAACTTCTTTATAAGCTACGGTGAGAACAATGGACTATCATGCAAAATCAAATTGTACTCACTACGTAAATTGCCACAGCATCTTTCTCCATTATTCTCATGCAAGGATCCTTTTTTCAGGTTGAACCTTGATAGAAAACACAAATAATTTGTTTAAGTGAAGTATACAAGAAAAAAAAACAAAAAGGAAAAAACGCATATTCTGAAAGGATAAAATCTGAAGTGTTTGTTCCATACAGTGGTAGTACATCAAGATAACGTAGAAGCTCCCCTTTTAACGGAATCTTGAAAGAGTCTGCTTTCTTCAGTTGTTTGGAACTGTTCTGCCAGATGCTGACCAAAATAAGCTCCATCAATTATTTGAAAGTTTGTGATGTAAAAGAACATTTTCGAAGTTTATAGGCTCTACTAATCACAGAATCTTCTTTTTCTTTGCTTTTCTTTTCTATCACACATTCAATCATTCATACAATTAAGCACATAAATATCTTGCAGACAAAAGAAATATATATTCCCTCACCAGTGCCCAAATTTCCTATTTAAACAACGAACTCCACTTGTGAGAGAAATTGTAAGGTTGTCATCAAATTGTATCTCGTTCAGCATACTGAGCTTCCCCAACTCAGGAGGAAGGCTACCCTGGAATTTATTGTCACAAAGAAGCCTGGAATGAAAATTGAATTTGATCAAATTAAATTGACTCCAGAACCAACAACATAAATGCAAATAGAGATTTGCAGCGAAAAACTCACAAGCGCTTAAGAGATGACATCTGCCCCAACTCAGCAGGAATTGTCCCGCTTAAGCTATTACCCCTTAAATCCAATAGCTCTAACATGGTAAGCCCTCCAATCTCTTTAGGAATAAAACCTGAGAAGTGGTTTTTGTACAAGACACTGGCAAATGAACAAACATAAGGACAGAAGTAAGTCTTTTATGGTGGATATATGAATACTAAGCAAAGGCAAATGACCCCATTAGTACCGTCCAACCAACCAGAGGCTGAGATCCTAAGCATGATGTGTGGTGTAGGCCAGTGGACCCCGAGCACCACAGTCAAGCTGGTGGGCGGTTTCTTGGAAGCTCTATTTGGAGTAGAAATATGGAAAAACTCTTAAAATTTTACCATAAACCTATTCTGTTATACTTTTTTTCTCTATTACAAGTGGAGTGGCCAAAGAATTTGACAGTCTACAAATATTATAGTTGTCTCCATGTATCACAAAGAAAAAGGTCAACTTGTTGGAGTTAGAACAGTACGCACTACAAGTACCCAAAATAAAGGTTCAAAGCAAATAGAGATGCATTTAACATATCGTCTGGGTCACCCTATTGAACACCAGGCCAACCTAAGACTAGTTCTATCTCATATTGCTGCAAAAAGGTATAGAAGCAGAGAGATCGTTTTACTCACAGAGATCTCAAGTAAGTGAGCTTCCCAATCTCAGGTGCTAGGATCCCACCAAGCGAAAGCCCTTCTAGAACACTGCAAAAACAAGATATGATACTTCAGAATAAACAAACAAAAAAAAAAGATATAAGTTTTTATATGCTTGACACAGCCCGATATTGTTCCATTCAGCAGATAAAACAAACGGCTTAAAGGGAACACACCTATATAGAAAATTGTTCTAAATAGTCTTCAAAACAGGTTAAGAAACCCACTGAGCTAATAATCATAGAAAAGGACTTACAGCATCTGCACTTTACCGTCCACACAGTGAACACCCGACCACATGCACGGATGACTATCATCCGAGTACCAATTAGAAAACGCTCCATTCGGATCACTAACCACACTTTCCCGGAAACTCAATAAAGACAATCCTGCATTTCAAAATCAATTGTAAACCCCACAGAGTGTTGAATCAATAAATAAACTTGAAGAAGGAAAAAAATGGTACAAATTCATTTACCTTCGAGATTAAGCGAGCAAGTTTTGTGAATTTGGAGGAAAGCCAAGACCAATAAACATGAAAAATTCTTAAAGTTGAAAATGAAATGATTGGATGTACCACCCATTGCTTTAACAATGAAAGCAGCAAATTCTATATGATATCGCCAGTTTCTTCTTCTTCTTCTTTAGATGATTTACATTGACAGGTTTTAAGGGTATTTCATTTCATTTCCCAATCCCCTTATACAAAACAATGACTCCATAAACACTAATTAAAAAACAGAAGAAAAAGAAAATGGAAAAAAACTAATTACAAAAAGAGTCTGAAACAGAGGGTACTCGAAAGGACTGCAATAAATCTTCTTTCTGAATTTGGATCATCTGAGTCCCTCATTCTTTTTAACGGACAAACCTGATGATCACCAGAAATTATGAATGCAATTCCAATACATGAATGTAGACAGAGATAAGAGGTAAGATAAAGAGACTGGATTGAACATTAAATGGGGAGAAAACATGATAAAGAGGAGAATCTCTCTATTCTCAAGCAAAGAAAATTCAAAAAAAGGGGTAAATTTACCTGAATAAAAGGGGTAAAAGAGGGAAATGGATAAAGATAAAAGATGGAGGTGATGGCGGTGGCGGTGGTGGTGATGATAATGCTGCTGATGGTGATGATGATGTTTCAGAAGAGCCTGTTCACGGCCATCAGCAGAGCCGTCTCTCTGTGATCCTTTTTTTCTCTCTCTTCTAAAATTTTGTGCCTGTTTTCCCTCTCTCCCGCTCTCTCTCATAATCCACCACTCATTATTACATTTCTTTTCCATTTTTTTTGTTTTTGTTTTTATTTTTATCTACTTATCTAGTACTTTTTATCTGATTTATTCGGGTTTTGAGTGAACATTACTGACGTTAGTTCACCGTTTACTAACAGAAAGCTAATACCGCTTTTCGCTATTTATATGGTCCCACCTCGGAGGCCGATGTGGTCGGATTACCCTCAAGCTTTGATCTGATACTCACAGGACTACAGTTGCTTAACTAGTTTATAAAATCTAGCTGTTAAAAATATAAGAAAATAAGCCCTAATTTACGAGTGACGTACGATAAGATTGAGGAGTTCGAATAGCTCCTGAGCTTCGTTGTATATGATATATATACCATGCTTGTCAAAGGCAAACCAGCTGGCTTTCATATTCGTGCACGCACGAACGGTGTCTTGTGCTTTTGTTCTAACAGGTGGGCCCGCCTACAAAGATCTGGTAGATAGATCACTGTCACTTCGTACAACCACGTTGAGAGAAAAATACAAATGATTTTCCTTATTTTTTTATTTTTTTAAGAACCAAAAACCTTTTCCTTAAAAGGATATTTAAGGTGAAATTACTATGTACAATAAGAGAATACAAAGAAACATATTGTACCGGTACAATGCTGAGAAATCCAATTAAAAAGAAAGGTAATTAAATACGGGACAGAAAATAATATCACCATATAGAAGTATCACAAAGTTCGGACGTAATATTAGAAAATAGGAGGTGAAGAATTGAATAGAAGCCCAAAAATCGCTTTACCCTAAATCAAGATATCTACCACTCGCAAAGGATGAGGACACTGTAAAATACACTATATAATTGACGATCAGGTTTGCAGGGGGTAGTTGAGCATTTAATAGAAGTCAGATCACTGAAAGACCAGGTTGACTTGACAGGTGGCCGGAGGATATTCGCATATAGTCAAACCGAAAGTGACAACTTCTGCGGGTATAGCTCTCTTCACTCCGCATGACTCAGCCAACAAAGATTAGGTACAACGAAGAGATAAGATAGGCAGTAAAGTTCATTTAATGGGCACTTCGGGAGCCTAGCAAGCAAAGTGAGTTGTAATCCATCGTGGGGGAAATGTCTATATAAGGGAAGAGAGGAGCACTGAATAAGGGTTAGATTTTTGGGTGAGTGATAGAGAGTTTTAGCCTATAGAAAGAGTTTTAAATGTTTTTGAGAGTCTGAGTGAAAAGAGATTATAACCTCCATGCATATATAGTGAAATCATCCCGTGGACATAGGTTTTAACGCCGAACCACGTAAAAATCCTTTGAGTCTTCTATTCTGATTATTACTCTCATATATTTGATAAGATAGGATCTTGGGGTTTGGTTGTAGGATAATTTGCAGCTACATTTTAGCGCTACAAACTAGGGAAAATAATCAAAAGGAATTATCCTACCTGACTTGTGTGAAAAACCCAATTTTATCGAAGCTTTGCAAACTTTGTTGAGATTATAAAGGGAAGTAGTAGATCACAGAGATCCTGAAGGCAAGTCCTCGGGGAATTTAAGATCCAGGAGAGATTTGAATCTTACGTTTTAATAAAAATCCATCTTTACTTTTGTGCGAAAGTTTTCAAAAAGAGCGAGAGAAAAAATAGCAGGTCTTGAAGTTCTTGAATGTAACGGTTCTTCAATGAAGTCAGATATAGGTTTCACTGGTTTAGAAGGAAAAAAAGTGAGAAATAATCTTTGTTTCCCAAAAATATCATAAGGTTCATACGGACAAAAAACCCTTCTAAGAACTTGTATTCTTTAGCAAGTCAAGTTTTAAGCCTAAAACGATCATATTTTTCAAAAAGAATATTTCGACAGGATATATCTTGAATCTGCTAAAACATTCACTACCAATCATAAAATTTAAGAAACGCATATTAGATCTAGACTATGTCTTGTAAGATCGGTAGGTGGTAGTTCCATATTATCTAAAAAGTTATTACTTAGTTAAGTGTCAGTTAAGTTATGATTAAACAATTAATATGAGTCGTTGAGTCAAGTTATCAGGATGCTTGCACGTTTCCTTAGGGTTTTTATTCATGTTATTTAATGTAAGAGATTCTGTAAGGAAAAGAAATGAAAATAAATTAATCAAATGCGACATTCAATACAAATTTTATGGTTCTTTGTTATTGATTTGTCGTAGAAGAGGACAATTGGTATCAAGGGCAGGTTACAATTCTGACGACGATGACAGGTCATTCGATGAAAGATATTGACAACACAACAAGAGACGTAAGACAAAACCTTGTGGAAATGGCTAATCAAAGTACTCTTTTCCTGAAAGAAGCATAAGATAACAAAGAGATTTCACAGACAAATGCAACCTTACTTCAAGAGCTCGTGACTATTTTAAAAAATCATGTGAAAGCTTTCAAAAACAACACAAAAGTACTGAACCAATTGGTTATAAAATTAATGATAGGAGAGGACTCTACTGACAATAATGGAGAAGGAAACTCACATGGTGAAACAGAAAAAAATAATAACCATCTCGAGAAAAACATATCTAGTTTTCCCAAAACTCCTAAGCTGGACTTTCCAAGATTTGATGGTGAAAACCCCAGAAGCTGGATAAAAAAATGTGAAAATTTCTTTCAGATCCATGGTGTAGAGGAGTTGCAGAAAGTAAGTTATGCATTTATACATTTAGATATCATAGAAGATTTATGGTTCCTTGACTATAAAACTGGTAAGGATTTTATACCCTGGTCTCAGTTTGTAGAAGATATATGTTTACGTTTTGAAGATCTTGCAAATGACAATTATGTGGGTTGTTTCAATAAACTTTCTTAATTAGCTTATGTTGATGAATATTATGCTGAGTTTGAAACTCTAAAAGCTTTGATGTTAAGAAGGAACAAACACTTAACTGAAGATTACTTTGTTTTGAGTTTCTTGAGTGGTTTGAAGGAGGAGATAAAAAGTGTAGTTCAAATGTTTAAACCCAACACTTTATCTCTAGCATTCTACCTTGCAAAAATCCAAAAAATCTCAGTTAACAACACTAAGAAAACAAGTCAAACATAAATTGAGTGTAAAGTCTTCTAAATGTACCTTTATTGGTTACAATAGCAATCATAAAGGCTACAGATGCTTTGATAATACCTCCAAGAAAGTGTATATTTCTAGAAATGCCATTTTTGATGAGACAACTTTCCCATTTTGTACTTGTCAATCATCTCCTGGTGAACCACCTTCAATTATTCTTAGCATATCTCAACCTGATACAACTATCCCACAAATTGCTCAACAACCTGACCCAATTTCAGTACCATATGAACCCATAATTCATCCAATGACTACCAGGTTAAGAGCTGGTATTTCTAAACCAACTAGGCCCTTTAGGGCTCAGACTAATAGATAGCAAGATAGGGCAAGACCTACAAACTAGGAAGACTTTATCTATATCTAATTCAAGCGAGAGCCGCCCGATAGTTGGCACAATATAGTGGTACGTAGTGGTGATAGTACTACTGCCACCAAATGGCTTCGAAAGAATCAAGGTGCATGCCGCTCTCACTAGGGACTGCCAGTGATATACTAGAGGAAGGTGGGGATGATTTCAAGTCCGCATGACCCTTATGGGCTGGGCCACACACGTGCTACAATGGCAATTACAGTGGGAAGCAAGGTCTTAAGACTGGGAATATTCAGAAGACGTGGTACAAGCACAGAAAAAATCAGAATAAGGAAAATAAAAATAACAAAAATGAATATGAAGGATCAAAAGATTTTATTTGCTACGATCTATATTTGCCTGACTTGTCACAATATTTTCTACACCATATGCCTTATGTACAACTCTCATCAACAAATCTCCTCTTGAACCAAGAACTTATAAATATGCAACGAAATATCCCAAATGGATTACTTCAATGAAAAATGAGTACAATGCTCCTCAAGAAAATGGCACTTGGGATCTCGTTGACCCTGATCCTTCAATGGTAATCAGTTGTTTGTTACTAAATAAAATGATTGTGTGGGCCTTGGTGTACCCATAAACGATAAAGCAACATGTTTAAGCTTTGCCTGTTATGTTTTCAGGTCGGCCTGCTGCAGACGCTCCCAAGAAAATAAGTGGTGTTCACAAGCGCGGTTGGAAATACATTCCTTGCTCGAAAGTGAAAGAAGATGGCATTGTAAAATCAGCGGCAGAAGTTCAAACTGCTTGATTCTTTTTTCATTGGCATGCGATGGTTGTTTTGAACCAAAATTAGTTGTTGTAGATACTCCCCTGTTGACGAGTAGACAACCAAATTTCTATTCATTCACCGTACTACAGCGATATGTTACTCCTTCCGTTTATGGAAAAGTGTTACTATCACTTTTTCATTTTAGCCTAAAAATAGGTTAATTTGAAAAAGTGATAATAACTATTTTCCTGAAATGGAGGTAGTATTTCTTTAATTTAATGTTAAAACAAATAATTCTTGAAAATATCTGTGGTTCTTATCTGGTGTGTTCATGAGTATCTAATCAGCATAGAAACTGAAAATCAAGGGATTCTATCTTGTTTTAGAGGTCAGAATCTTAGATGGCTATGTTAAATTACTGTTTTTTCCATTCGTTAACATCTTTGCCATCACACAGAAAACAGTGGAATAAGATGATAAAGCATAATGTTGCTGATGGAAATCCAAAAGCAGCCATTTTTGTTTACAGACAAATGTTAGAATGTGGTTGCAGTGGTGATAATTACGTACCCAATTGTTTCTCATAGCATCAGCTCATCTTTCCTCTTCAATATCTATACTATCCATGGACAAGTAATTAAAAATGGATTTTGAGATCATGTTTTTGTGGAAACTTCTTTACTGAATTGTTATGCTTCAGTTGGAGATATTGAAAATGCAAAAAAGAAGTGTTCGATAAAATGTCTAGCAGAGATGTTATTGCTTGGAATTCTATGTTGAATGCTCATATTTCTAAAGGGATGATGGATAATGCAATCAAACATTTTCATATGATGCCTGTTAAGGAAGCTGTGTCATTTAACATTATGATTTCCGGGTTTGCAAAGTTTGGGACTATAGAGTCCGCCAAGGAAATTTTTGATAAGATTCTGGTAAGAGATGTTGTTTCATGGAATTCGATGATGTTAGGTTATAGTAAGGAATGGGATATGGATAAGGCTCGTAAAGTGTTCAGTAGTATGGTGGAAAGAACTTTGGTATCATGGAACACAACGATCACTGGTTATCTGGACAATGAGCTTTATGTTGATGCCATTGATTTGTTCATCGAAATGAAGGAAGAAGGGTTTGAACCTAATCATATATAGTTAACAACTGTTTTATCAGCTTGCGCACGGGTAGGATCAGTAGACCAAGGAAAGGAAGTACATATCTTTGCTCTTTTCAATGGACTTGCTTCGAATGTGCACGTAGTTACAGCGCTGATTGACATGTATGCCAAGTGCGGTAGCATAGATGGATCTCTGGAAGTATTTTACAAGTCCCAAGCAAAGGATATTACTTCTTTGGAATGCAATGATCAGTGGGCTTGCACTGCATGGAAAATCACACGCTGCCCTTCAACTCTTTTCTGAGTTTCAAAATAGAAATATGAAGGCTGATGATATAACCTTCATAAATCTTCTGACTGCATGTAGCCACTCAGGTTTAGTGAATGAAGGATACCGACTGTTTGAACTATGAAGAAGGATTTTGGGATTTCACCCAAGTCTGAGCATTATGGTTGCATGGTGGATGTTGGGACGAGCAGGTTACCTTCACAGTGCATATCGGCTAATAAAAGCGATACCATCTGAGCCTGGACCTACTGTATATGGTGCTCTATTAGGTGCTTGTTTGGTTCATAGGAATCTCGAGGTGGAAACATGGTTGCTGAACACATGACAAAACGAGTGGATCGTTTGAGTGATGGGGAGTACATGATGCTAGCTAATCTATACGCTTCCTGTGGTAAATTTGAGGAAGCAGATAGATGGAGAAGAGAGATGAACAATGTCAGGATTATTAAAACTGCTGGTTATAGTATGATTCTGGTTAATGGTAAAATGTTAAAGTTTTTAGCTGGAGATGGATAACAAATGCATCTGAACAAACAGTGATTGTACTCATTCTGAATCATAAGCCAAATTTCCTGCCATCCATAACATTTTCTGGGATATCCTGATGCAACTATCGATTACCATTTATAGTGAAATAAAACAGGAGAGATAAGTGATGCCTACTTCTTTGCAGTATCCTGATGCAACTGCAAAAATCATTTATAAGAAGTGAACCATAAAGTGCCGGTTGCTACGCAATCTTATAACAATCAATCCTTCTGTTTCAGAAAATCACACATTTTATTTATTCATACAGAATAAGAACAACAAGCCATACACATGTGAATCAAGGCAGCAATATACAAGCAGTACCATATTAGGGAATGACTTACATGTAACTATACCAAATTCGTTGAATGGTCACATCGAATCAGCCGGTAAGAACTGACATGGGGTGTCTTAACTTGGCCATGACTATATCTAAAAGCTACTTGGTTGGTAAGAACTGACATGGGGCGTCTTAACTTGGCCATGACTATATCTAAAAGCTACTTGGTTGGAATCGTTCATCGTACAACCTCCAGTGGCCATACCTCTGTGTAGGGAAAACATCCATAGGAACATAGCAAGGTGGTCTCTCTAGCCTCTTCATATTTTTCAAGTTTGTTGATGCATTCTCAATATCCTGGCTTGTTAAGTTTATACAACCACATAGATCCCAATACTCCAATTTCACACACCCTTTAGATATTGCAGTAAGGCCATGGACTGTTAACTTAGAAAATCGAAGCTCAAGGTGTTCTAAATCCGGCATGAACTTTCCTATTGCAGCAGCCTCGACATTCCCATCCTGCGGGCAAGCATTTAAGTAATCATTCGGGACAATTCCGACATTCTGAGAAGGATTCAGCAGATTTCTTCTCAAGATCTTGAGATTTGGACAATTACTTCCTATTAACTCTAAGGATTCATGAGATATCTCATAACAGTAGCTAATGTCCAGTTCTGCCAGCAAAGGACAATGTGATGCTATCTTTCCAATAGATGCATCTGTGACATTTGGGCAGCATTTGATTGAAAGAACTTGCAGATTTAGGCACCTGCAAGCAGCACAATTAGATCATAGGAGTAACAATTATCATCAAAATAGGGGGGGGGGGGAATTAAAAGATGTTACCTTTGAGCAACAAAAGACAGAGATTGATCAGAACAGTGCCTAATACGGATCTCCTTGATGTTAATTCCACCACTCCAATTCACAACAGAAATTAATAAAGAATCAATTTTTCTCTCAAATTCAGGAGACCACCAAACAGAAGATTCAGTTTTAGAACAAAAAACAGATTCTAGATCAACAACAGAGAAGAAACAAGGATCTTTGCAGGCATGAATCCATGATTTGCATACAAACATGGGTCCAATCCATCTTTCTTCTAAAGTCAGTCTTGATAATATGTTTGTAAGGCACTCATGAGTTAACTCTGCCCAATTTGGGTTTCTGGTTTCATCTCCTTCTTGACCTTCTTCTGCCATTGGTAGAGAGATAAAGATCATGTGGGGTGGAATTCTATCATTATACACAGAAGAAAAGGATCTTAAATGGATCGGGTTACCCGGATAATATACATGTGCATAACCCCTCAAAGGAAAATTTGTTGGTTGGTCCAGAAACCCGCATACCAGTTACCCTATAGTCCAGCGGGATAAACTAGTTACCCTATAGTCCAAAAACCTTTTGAAAAGTTTAAATTATTTTCTTGCCCACCATTACTTACGTGTGAACCAACAAATCACTGAAATTGAAACCCCTGAAATCCAGATAAATTGAAATCGAAAAAGCAACCTGAAAACTAAAAATCTAGGGCAGAAAAAACGAAAAGAAAATAAAAAATTGAGAAATCATATTAATCAACGATCATCAATAAAAAAAGATCAAAAACTGTGTTATAGATCCAGTGAAAAAGAAGAAAAAAAAGATCATACGTATTGAAGGAAAAAAGTGTATGGTCGCACAGTACATATTGATCCAACAGTACATATTGATATGTACCGAAGGAAAATATGTACTGATAGATAGAAAAAGTTTATAATCACATGGTACATATTGGTATATACTCAAGGAAAATAGGTATTGAAGGAAAAAATGTATGATCCCACGGTACATATTGATCCAACAGTACATATTGATATGTACTAGAGAAAAATATGTACTAAAGGAAATATAGTAGATGATCCATGAACATATTGATATGTACTGGAGGAAAATATATAATGAAGGAAATAGAGTCGATGATCCAACTGTACATATTGATATGTACTTAAGGAAAATATGTACTTAAGGAAAAAATGTATGATCCCAAAATACATATTTTCCTTCGGTACATGTTAATATTCATCGAAAGAAAATATGTACCGAAAAAAAAAGAGTATAATCCCACAATACATATTGAATTAAACAACCTTTAATCATAAGAAAAATAAAATAGCTCTAACTGGAAACAGAATAGAGGAGTAATCATCACTTTAATCGACTAAATCATATCGTTTGAGTAGAAAATCGTCATCTTCCACCTTGAGTATCAAATCAAGATGAAGAAGGTTAAAAAGTTTAAACAAAACCCAAAAATTGATGAAATCGCCTTCTTCTTCTTCTTCTCCTCTATATTCAGTATATGCTCGAATCTTCTTCTTCTTCACCAAAATCATCGTCTTCTTCTTTTTCACCATCACTTGATTCTCTGCTCTTCGAATTAAAAAAAAAAGTGATTATAGAACATACTTGAAACAAAAAAGATTCGGAACGAAAAAACTTAAAATCTGAAATACGAGTAAAGAGTAAAACAATGAGATCTGAAAAATTGATTTGGAAAAAAATATTGGGATCGATTGATTTTGTCCGATCAATATTGGTAAGAAGAAGGGACAATTCTGACATTTTAAAAAATGATCCCTTGCACGTGTTAAGATCTGGGAGTATGATTTTTGGTCCATAATCATAAAAATGGACCAGCGGTTAAAACAACTTCTATGGGTGAACCACACGTTAACTGGGTCCTCTAGATAGGATTAATTAGTAATTTCTAGATCAAAATATTGTAATGCGCGCCAGTCATCCATGTCATTCACAATGTAGATCAAGTCAAATCCCCGAAAAATTTCAGGGGTGTGTAAAACGATTGATAAGAAAATGAGATGACTATGTTAGGATCGGTGCTATAAAGAAAACAAAACGAAAAACAAGAACACACAAGATTTACTTGGTTCACCCAATTTAGGCTAGGTCCAAGGAGTGGTTGCGGTTTTCACTATGATCTCAAAAACAGAGTTCCAGATAGGGCAAATTTCTATATATAGAGACTACTCAAAAAGTTCCATTTAATTTCCCAACGGGCTGCCAGTCGGATCGGGTCAAGTACAAAACCGGGTCAAGTACAAAACCGGGTCAAGTACAAAACTGGGTCGTGCACTACCAGGCTCCACACAAACATAACAAACTAAAGTCTGGTGCCTAATGGCACAAGCTGGGGAACACAAGAGTAGCTGCTAACACACTGTTTTTGGCACAATGTGCCAACATCTCGAGATTTATGCTTACTAGAGCTATTACAAACTACTGCTAGGAAAAACTACAAACTGACCAACAACAGTGCACAGCTACTCTGAGTAGGAACTAAAGCTGTGTACAGTAACATTATTCACTCTGGAGGGTTGAAAGTCGAAACTGTTGACGTTCTTCCACGCACTTTCCAAATGACCGACATTATTAATCCATCTCATAATCATATTGTGGATTAGTAAACCATCAATGTGCTCCAATCTAATCACAGCTGAAGGTTGTTTATTTTGGTTGAAATGACCTCGGCCGCACCCATCTGATTCGTTGTTGACTTCAGCATTATCTGTGAAGTTTGTACTATAGTAAGTAAGATTGACATTCATGAACTTGAGATTTAACAGGACTCCCTCGCATCTTTAACTGCAAGATAAAACGACTCCCTTCTCAGAGTGAGACGAAATGTTGATAAACCTCAGGTTAGAGATTTTCGATTTCGAGTCTTGTGGACAAGTGGTGATGTAAATTGGTTCAACTCTTCTCCATAGATATTGACTTCCATTGTAATCCAAATTGATCTTTATGTTCGAGAAAGTTATATCACTTGCCATTCCTGCATAATGTATCACTCATTCATTTAGTATAAACAATGGTATTCAACACTAGATATCGTTGGGCACTGGAAACAAGTAAAAACTGGATTACGAATAAGAGAAACACTACCTCCTTCATGCAATTGCATCGTGATTCCTCGATGACAGTCATCAATGTTTATGTTGTGAAACACAATACCTTTGAAATCGAACGAGAAACATACCTCCTTCATGCAATTGCATCGTGATTCCTCGATGACAGTCATCAATGTTTATGTTGTGAAACACAATACCTTTGAAATCGAACCTATTATGCTTCCAAGTTTGATAGCTGATAATTTAGTCCTAAGATAAGACTCTGCCATTGTTAAGTTATAAACGGGACACTTGATTGTTTTCAAAGTGATAGCATTGCCTCCATTGTCAATTAAGGTATCATTAACGAGAGTATTATTTGAATCATCTACATGTATTCCATGGTTGTGTGGGATAAAAAAATGACTTTCTAAGGTTTACACCATCAAGGAATGTGTTGTCACACCTTACTCTGTCTAAGCTGCCAAGACAGAAAGAAAAGAAAACGATCTCTAAGCATTCAAGTTAAGGTGAGAAATATGGAAAATGGCTTGCAACAATTGAGTGACAAAGAGGGCAAAGAGAGGGAGAGATATACTTAGAAATAGCCGGAATTTATGATATTCTTGCAATAAAAAAATACAGCCAGCCTCGGCCTACATTTATTACCGTGACACAAACCTGTTGTGTTCCAACTCTTCATGACACTCATTTTGTCATCAAAATTTTCAATAAGTTTTTTTCCTTGACCATCAATCTCCCCCCTGTGACGCCAACATCTGTTGCGTTTTCGGCCAATACAACATACCATCTGTGTGGTTTTAAGGGATAATCCTCCATCTTCGTCCCACCAAGGATTCTAGTGTGAGCTAAGTTTAATACCACTCCTGATTTCAGAAAAATTGTCCCCACTAAATATCTCCTTTTCGGAAACCTTACAGTACCTCCACCGGCATCATGACATGCATCTATTGCTGCTTGAATTTGTTGTGTATCATAAGTTTTGCCGTCACCAACTGCACCGTAGTCGCTGACAGAGAAAACAGTGTGTGTTGGTGTGCTACTCTTAGATTGGGCTATAAACAACAGGGTTAAGACAAGTAGTAGAGCAAGAAAAATACCCATTCTGCTCATGGCTTTTCAAAAAAATTATATTCTGGTTCTATTATTAGAGCATATAAGTTGATAATTCCTGATAAAGGAAGCAAAATTTTTAATCAAAATTCTAGTCAGAAAAAACATAACATAAAATTCATAACATAGATCACTTACAGTTGAGAATTTTCATGCAACTTACTTGATAGAGAGACAAAGAGATTCTAACCTCAATTTTCTAGTGATGAAGTCTCATCCACCACCACCACTATCAGACCTGCAACAAAGCCTTCTAAAGCTTGCAGTAGAGAGTGTCAGGAAGACTAAACCAAATGGAACAAGTTAGTTGTGCATCCAGGGTTTAGATTTAAGTTTGATAGATTTTCACCTTATAATAATAGCCCATCAACGGCTGAGTTGAGATATCACCTGGTGTATAATGGGGACAAACAAGTTAAAATGGATAGATCACGTTGAGATAGATTTGTTTGTTTTTTTTTCCAAATAGATTGAAACATTAACCAAACTAGTACAATATCCAGTTCTAGCTAAAACATCTAGATGCCAACCTCCTAGAAGTGACGTGAAAGTAATGATACCCTTAGTGCTTAAATCTTCAATTGTTGTCATGGAATCCCAACCTGCCCATGTACAATACTACCATTGACATCCTTAGAGCACATCTTGTATTAGAGAACTTTGGTAAATAATCTTAAAAAACCAACCTGCCCAAAGTGTCGAACGCGAGTCTGATATGGACACGTGACCATGGTGAATCAGGCCCGTGGGCGAGAATCTGGTAACCCATAATCTCAAATTTTAGACTGTAAACCCTGATCGGATAATAGCAACCTCGACCTTTTCACAATTCTGATCAACAAAAGTAATTCTGCAACGGCTGGAGACTGAGTGACGATGCATATCCCAAAGGAAGTTTCTGCGCAAATCCTATTGCGTCTCCCCATAAAATCTATATTGAGGTTCAGATGCGTATGCAAAAAATGGTACAAGTTCCTTCAACATAATTCTGATTTTATTATCAAGAGACTTAATCATTCTACTGAAAAAAAAAAACTTTATAGTACTTTTACCTGGCCATTTTGAGGGCTAGCCAAAACCAATTTGGGGCTACTATTTGGAACCCACCCCTTAGATGTGGCTATGGGGTAACCTAGTGGTATGTAATAATTATAAAACACCATTCTTAACATATTGTCTTTTTATTCGTGGAAGTTTTAACTGTTATTCTAATTGTTTTTTAATTCGTCGTGTATATTAGGACCATTCTGATGTGGTTCGTCTATTCAAACCTACGCCTGCACCAACAAAGATGAAAGATTGGCCGTTAGATGGTGAGTGTGAACGGTTCTAGCAAATTATACTGAACTCGGGGGTTATCTACGGCTGCCGAGAATTCAATGTTACATCATAACCGGGTGTCGATATCAGCCTTTATGGAGATGATGTGTCCTGATACCGATACCTTCCACATGCCGTGGGGAGAGATAACGATCACCCCCGATGATGTGGTGTAGATTCTAAGTCTCACTGACCATGGTACAGCGGTGAAGTTTGATTATGTGAAGAAGTTAAGTTGGGAACAACTTTATTTTTACACTGAGAGGTTCCTTGGTTGGGATCGAGCGACATCCCACGAAGAGTTCCATCGGTGCTTTCCTTACAAAAACAGGCAGTTTAGCATGGTTCAACTGATGAAAATGTTCAAAGGCACGAAGGCTAAAGAAGAGATCAATCCAGAGTTTAGCGATGACCAGGTCAATGCTGCAGCCACTGCATATCTTCTCTGTGTTTTGGGATGTGTAAATTTTCCCCAATGCTAGTGGAAACCGGGTCGACGCCAACCTTCTACAACTTTTGCATCCCCTCAACAAAGTTCTTGACTATTCGTGGGGCACCGCATGTCATGCTTTCTTGATGGAAGAGTTGAGAAATGAATCCAGGGAACAGACTAGCCAAATTTCCGGGAACGTGAGCCTAGTATAGGTATTTTGGTAACTCTATTGATGGTTTGATTGTTATTTATTTTTTCTCTTTTAAGAATCAATTTTCTCATACTTGGTTTGATATGTACACTAGACATGGATCTATGACCATATCCCATCCCTCGAGTTGTCCAAAGAGAATCCGGCATGGGAGAAAGGAACACCCCTAGGAACAAAATACATATTTGACAACAACCATTCGAGGTCTAAGGAGTAAGAGTTGATATCTTTGAGGAGGAAAATAAACTCGATGGCGTCCAAAGATGTATGCTTTGATCCATACAGGGAAGACCGAGCTAGTGGTCATATAGTGGGAAGGTCTGAGTTGTCGTTCTACTATGGACCCTTGTGGTATCCTACTGGATATTTCATGTACAATGCCTCTAGGGTGATTGCGTCAACTCGGTTATATCCAAAAAGAACCTATGAGTCACATGCGCGGCAGGTTCAAATTGGACGTCGAGAAATCTACTTGTGGTAAGGACTCTATCACAGTAGTTTACTCTGATAACCCATCCGTTGAAGATTGGAATAATATGATGCAACATATGATCAACGAGGGGGGACGTGTCAACCGAGATGATGAGGCAGATCCACGGTATATGGTATGGTACTGACAGTATTCTCATCTTCATGTGATCCGTGAAGATAAAAGAAATGCCACCAAAGTTTCCGAATATACTTGCATAATCAAAGACAAACCCCCTGGTTATGAAAGGCTGGTACGTAATGTTATTTCCTTTTGATTTTAGTATTATGGCTCAATATTTTAGATAATAATCGTTTGATTGTTATTGCCTAAAAACAGAAAAAAAAAAAAAAAAAAAGGTTTGCATTTTTCTCAAAGAAGATAGCTGGGTGCATAAATGCGGGAGTGCCTCCATCAATTGAGAAGATGATGAGAGAGCATAAAGACCTCATTGACAACATTGATAATGAAGCCTATGCTAGCAAGTTTGGGGAGAAATTTGCGAATAAGCCTAAGAAGGTAGCAGCAAAGCACACTAAAAGATCTTGCGGTTGATCGAGTGCTGATGCTGAAGCAAATGTCCCTGAGGGTGAAGCCAATGCCACTGATGCTAAAACACTTTTAGCCCCTGGTGCTCGTCGTCCTCGTACCAAAACTAAAAAAAATTAGAAATTAGATTGTGGTTGTTTACTTTATGGATATGTCTCTGGTGTTTAACATTACTGGTGTTTAATTTTCTAACATTTGAAAGGATTTTATGTTATTTTTGTGAGTTATCAATTGATTTGCAAGAGAATTATTTTTAACAAGTTATTTTGTTCAAATTTTACGTTATAATCGGTAGATAAGTGGTTTGCATCACCTACCGATTATGCATTTTCATCAACAATCGGTAGATAACAATCATACCGGTTATGCATTTTCAAAATGTTGGAATTTTGATAATTTTTTCGATTTCCAATTTGGGGCAACATACATAATCGGTAGTTTAAAAAATTCTTAAACTACCGATTATGCATTTTCAAAATGTTGGAATTTTGATAATTTTTTCGATTTCCAATTTGGGGCAACATACATAATCGGTAGTTTAAAGAATTCTTAAACTACCAATTATGCATTTTCAAAATGTTGGAATTTTGATAATTTTTTCGATTTCCAATTTGGGGCAACATACATAATCGGTAGTTTAAAAAATTCTTAAACTACAGATTATGCATTTTCAAAATGTTGGAATTTTGATAATTTTTTCGATTTCCAATTTGGGGCAACATATTATAATCGGTAGTAAATATATTTGTTAGATTACCGATTGTTAAAATCGGTAGATAATGGTGATCCCAATACTTCTGATTGTTAATATTCGTACGAACTTAGTGTACATATTTTTTGTACACTCTTGTTACACCAGGCCTCAACTGCTCTTTTTTTTTTAAAAAAAAGAGCCGTTAAGACTTTAATCTATATAAGGAGGGTGACCTCTTCTCATTTGTTCACCTCTAATACATTTTAACTCTCCAACATCGAAGAAATAATCGTATAGGTTAATGGCTCAACCGTTCACGGTAGAGGAAGATTTATCACTATGTAGGCGCTATGTGCAATTCTATCCGAAACGAGGTGAAGAACGTAGGTAAAATGGTGTAATGAGTGTGAGTTATTTGGATAGTGTTCACGAACATTTTTGTGTTAACACCGGGAACCCCAATAACCGTAATAAAGCTGATCTTTTTTATCGATTTCATTGTATAGGCAGAGAAGTTGATCCATTTGTGAATTTAACTTATCTTGTCAATCGATATCGTTTGAGGGGTGAAACTAATGATGAAGTTATATGGAGATCTCTCGAGGAATGGCGACAATGGAAACGATCAAATTACCGATACGAAGTTCATTTCAATATCATTAAGGTGATGGATAGATTCAACCCGTTTAAGGTTCGTCCACACCGCTTAAGCTGAAGGGAATTTTCCAAGACAGTGTAAAATAATAATTAACATAATAACAGTGTAAAACGCCAGGTTTATAAACAGAAACCAAAACCTATTTTTTCTCCTTCTCTACCTTTTCACGCCTCTTTTTCTTCCCATTTCCTTCTATACCTCTACCTCTACCTATTCACGACTAAAACAGCCTCCTTTTCCATTTCTTCTCCTCTACCGATTCTTCTACTCCCTTTACTCTCATTCTCCATTTAAAATGGCTCTAAAATCTTTACCTAAACAATCAAAGAAGGGAAAGTAAAAGATGGTGATAGAGGAGTCCAAAATCATTGAAATCAATTCGTCAACCGATTCCGATGAACTTCCCCTCCGACCAAAAAATGTTCCTACCCAATCAAAGAAGGGAAAGGAAAAGTAAGTTACATCCAATTTTTATGTTTTTAGTCATTACTTTGAAGAAATCATGATAATTCTTTTTTATAATTTTCTGAAACAACGCATAACGGTAGAAATCTGGCGAACTTTATCTACCGATTGTGCCTCGAGTTCATCATTCCTGAAGAACATCATGCACAATCGGTAGGTATTGTATAATTTTATCTACCAAATATATAATCGGACATTTACTGGAAACACGCCCTACCGATTGTGTGTAATCGGTTGATATTTCATAATTTTAACTACCAATTGTGTGCTTTTACTTATTTTTATAATAGCTATTGTGTAGTTAGTTAATAATCAATATTTGGGTATGTTCATTAGGGTTATGGATGAAGATGAAGAAGATGAAGGTCTTTCTCCGGCTCGAAAGGCTGAATTGCTTTCTCGTCCTCAATTTTCCGAAAGGAGTTTCTGATGTACAAATATATCAAATGATGCTGGATGATCTGAATTTCTCACAAATGATGAACGATCCTGATTGTTGGTGGAACGGTCCTGAAAATCCCTTCAACTACGTTGAAGTTCCATCTTCGGATGAAGGATCTGAGGCAGAAATGAATCGAAGGATAGAGGTTGATCCAGATTTTGATCCTCGACTCTTTTTCAGGGAGAAAGACTTCTTAGGCATAAACCCATACTACAATGAAGCTGGAGAGTACATAGGTCTAGTTGAGGATGATGAAGTTGTTGTTGATCCTAAGGGGAAGGAGAAGAAGAATAAGAAGCGAGTTGAAACTAGGACCAAGTTGAGAGTAACAAGGAATTGAAGAATTTTATGAGATCAATGAGATTGATCACTTTGAATTTCTATGATGTGTTTTGTTTCGTTTTTTCGGATGTTTTTACTTTTTTTACAAGTTTTATGAACAATATCTAGTAAGTTTTTTTGAACAAGTTTTTCTTCGGATGTTGAATAGTATTATGAAGTTAGATGTTAAGTACAATCGACATAATCGGTAGATAACTATGTTTCTAAACTACCGATTAAATACAATCGGTAGTTATTAATTTCCCGTGCTACCGATTAACCACAATCGGTAGTTATTTATGTTCACTAACAACCGATTATGGCAAGAAAAGTCCTGGAAAAAAAAAAACAGTATAATCGGTAGGTAAATTTGATCTTTAAACTACCGATTACAAAGTATAAAATTTTAAAGTTTAATTCAATTCTGGCTACAAATTGGTAGATATAAATTTTCAATTTCTACCGATTGTGAAAGATGAAGAGTTAGAAATTTTGTAAGTTTTGAGAAATTCATTTTTAGGGCGACACCTATAATCGGTAGTTATGGTACTCCATTAAACTACCGATTATGAAATCAAAATCCAAAAAAAAAAAAAACAAACTGGGAATTTTGTACAATTGGTAGGAATAAAAATCACGAGCCTACCGATTGTACAAAACTATAACTCAAATAAATCAATATAAAACACTCTGAATTAACCAAATTAATTAACTAATTAATCAACATTAATACTAATTAAGCAAGAGTAGATTAGCCATTAAAGAAAATATATGGATAAGGGGTGTATTGATATTACTTTATAATAATTTTATTTTATCTTATTAGTAGCCCCAAATTGGTTTTGGATAGCCCTCAAAATGACCAAGTAATTTTACGAAAAAATGCTATAGGGGTATCTTCTCTGTAGATTTTGACCCAACATCATTAGCTTCTTATGAGATTGTTCAGATGGTTGATTCGCCATTCAAGAATAAAAGTGTTGAAATCTTTGGTTGTTGTAATGGTCTGGTGTTCACTAAAATCATGAGGGATTTGATTATTGGTTCGTGGAATCCGGCTACTAAAGAGTACAAAATAATTCCCTATAGACGTACAAAACCAATGGGATTTACAAACACGTATTATCGTCCTAGAATTGATGGCCGCTATGACAGGTATGGATTTGGATATGACCAAGAGAGCAATGACTATAAGCTGGTATCAATTGTAAGTCCTTGGGCAAATTTTGATTCAAGGAGGAAACCATGGTTGCTGAAGTAGAGGTTTACTCATTGAGTTCGAATTCATGGAAAAGAATTGAATACATACCTTACAAAGTTATGGGTGGACCACCAGGTGTGTTTGTGAATGGAACTTTGCACTGGTTTCCAATCCATATCCAATTAGATCAAACAATGAGTTCTCACAAGTTTTACTTTCTTTTACCATGGCAAAAGAAGAATTCATTGAAATACAATATCTAGAAGAATATTTTGATGATGAAAACAGGTTTGAGCGTAAACGGATCGATGTTTTGGAAGAGCTATTAGCAATGCTTTTTACTCATTCCAATGTTGGTTTTGAAGTATGGGTTATGATTGATTATGGAGTTAGAGAGTCTTGGACTAAACGCTACACCATTTCTCGAATACAAGTTGATATGATTCCATCTTTTTGGTACTTAAGGCGGATACAATCATTAAAAATGGGGAGATCTTATTAGAAATTCAGTTGGATGCGTACGAGACCAAGTTTGCACCTATAGTTATTTATGACCCAATATGTGAAAGAGATTGATTTGGGGATGTATGGCAGAACATGGGACGCAACAACCCATCTTATTGGAAATTCTGTCAGGTTTCATACAGAGACTTACGTGGAGAGCTTAGTATCACTTCACTCAGGTACTTACGTCGGTGGTGGGCAAGAAAAATCAGATCTAGATGATGCACTATCAGTCTATTATAATGAGTACCGCTGAGAAAAGCGTTTTAGTGTGTCTTCAAGAAATTTAATTAAGAATGTAATCGGGGACAGGAAGGCCATGGCTTATTCTTAATACTCGTCCGAGGAGTTGGACGCCTGAAAATAAAATAGCATATCGCTTAACATTTGATGCAGACAAGCTGGTCTGCTACTGCGCAAAACACAAACAACTTTTCTATGACATCTGTCGGTCATTCTGGTTGGGAATTCTGCACCCCTCCCCTGTTCATAGCTGCTATAAAATCATTGGATCTTTTTTATTTAAAATCCTCGTGTCATCGATTACAATTAAGCACGTAATCTTAATTATCATATGCTCCATAAATATAATGGTATGTCCATCTATGGTAAAGCCGTTAATAGTTCCCTAATTTTAGTGTCTTGTTTAAAAAGAGAAGATTGAGCACCAGTTGGGTGACAGTTCATGGCTCTTCTTTAATTAAGTTTCATGGCTCCTTTATACATCAATAGCTATATCTCTGTAGGTTCCTGCAATAAACATTGGGTACACGCGCATTGACAGAGCTTTATCTCTGTAGGTTCCTGAAATAAACATTATTAATCGATCAAACTTGCTAGAAGATATCCCATTTCCTTGTCAACATGCAATACTAGTATCGCACATGCAATTTTAAGTACTCGGTTAGAAGCGAACCATATCAAACAGGCTGCAGCTTGACTTGAATTTTTTGCATCAGCTTGGTTTGTCTCAGTGGTGGTATTAGCCTTTATGGCTCAGGTATAGTATCTATCTAATTTTACTCTAGCTAATGCATCCATATCAAAAGGATGCAGCTTGGCTTGAATTTTCTACTTCAACTAGTAGTAAGCTTTAGTTCAAATGTCTTGATCTAGAATCAGCTTTCGCCTTTCGGTAAGTTATAATCTAGAATTTTCTCCTATGAGTTACAGAACTCATAGTCTTCTTTTTAATAGACTAATGTCGTGGGGGTGTTAATGTCAAGTCTTTACATGTCTGTGAATGTAATTGCCTATAAGAGACTTCACAGTCACGCGAGTATAACCTGAACTAAATCTATATTTATTTTTTGATCAGTCCAAAACCAATTACAGTGGGACGACGACTATACAGTTTGAGACCAAATTTGGTATGAAATCCGGACCAAATCCAAATTTGGTAGAGCACATGCGTAACCCAACGTTTAATAGTAGGCGTTAACATAAGAGTACATTTCGTGGTAGGCGTAAAAATAAGCTAACATCTCATTATCTGACGCACTGAAAAGAATACGTCTGTAGTGGGCGTTTATTTAAAAACCCACTAAACGTATAGGTATATTTACACCTATCTTGAAGTGTTAAGTTTGTTGACCGCCTCAATTGTTTTAATAGGTTATAGTTTTGGTGACTTAACACATGGTGGGGCGTTAAGTCATATGCACTCCTCTCATTTGTACGCTAATCCATTCATACGCCTTTTATCAAGCGTATGAGATAACGTTTCTCATCAAGCATACGTGACAACATACGTCCAAACGAAGCTTTTGTTTAATCAAACATCCATAAAAGAGACGTGTTCCCACACTTGCGCTCAAGTTCAAGCGGCGATTCATTCTTGCGCTTGATTATATTTTGCTCTTCTACCGTTGCGCTTCACATGGACTAAAAACAATTTTTTTTGGTATTTGTTCTTTGGTTTTGCTCTTTGCTCAGCTCATGACTGTGGACGCTCTAAGTTGACTACTTTTTTGGGGATATTTAGAGTTTGGGTCCCAACGTTGTGAATAGTGTTGTGTTTGGGTCCCAAAAACTTTAATATTAGAGTTTGGGTCCCAGGACTACGGTCGACTGCCTTGACTGTTAAGAAATTAATTATTTTTTTAATTAATTTTTATTTTTTAATGTTGTCGATTAGCGTTAAAGCATGAGTGCCACGTGCAGCTGAAAGACAACTCATTTTGCCCTAAATTTTTCTCTCTTTTCTTCTTTTCCTATTCTTCCTCTCTTTTCTTTGTCTCTCGTCTCTTCGTTCTTCTCTTTTCTTTGTCTCTCCCTTAGTAAATAAATAGAAAAAATAGAAGAAATAGAACACAATCAAATTAATGGGGTGAAGAAGAGAAGAAGAATAATTTAGTTCGATATTTTTTCTAGATTTTGCAAAAAGTGGTTGCAAAATTGTTGCAGCTGCTAGAAGAATTAATCGATTAAAATCTCTGTGTGAAGAGATTAATCATTAATGATTCCGAAAGGGGAAATTCATTTTTGCTTTGGTTAAAGCATTGTCTCTGGTGCTTAGCAAGGGTTGGGCCTGACTTTAATGATGCCCAAAGCAAACGCCAAAAACGATGCCTTGCACCATTACTAACAATCCTTTGATAAAGTCAACATATTTTGACCATGAAGGAACACTATTTTTTTACCAACATGGTCTACACAACAAGCTTACTTATTGTATTTTCATATTTTTTTTTTCATCTTGGTTTACGAAATTTATATACAGGATTATCCAAATTTGTTTAAATTTCTTTTTTCGCTTATCTTTAAATTTTTTATATAATAAAATATAATTCATAATAAATAATTTTCACACGTCCATAAATTAAAATAAGATAACATTATATTAAGCGAAGAGATTTATCGGATTGATCTATTATGAATTAACTTAAAAATAATTGATTTCGTATAATCATATTGTACACGAAAAAAGTTGTATTTTTTGGTTTTACGAGATTTAAGCTCACAAACTATAGAGAGGTAGGTCGTACACCTTCTACATGATCCTCACACAAAAACAAGCATAAGAGTTAGAACCCACCGAGGTGGACGAACGAATGAACAACTTGTACATGTTTGTAGCACAGAACAATCATATATGTTCAAAACCCATGGTGATGAACTATTTACTTTTACGTTTAGAAATAGCAACTTCAATTCCTCCCATTTTATGGTTGCTATTTTGACTTCAATTTTTTGATTGATAAATGGTGTAATGAAGTACTTGTATCGTGGTGTACACTTGTACTTATCTAGCTAAAGTTTAGGGAAAAAAAGTATTTAACTGTCCCTAATAATAATTCAATACTACAGGTTACACCCATAAAGTAACAATATTTGTGTTACCTCCGTATGATATAAGAACAAGGTCACATACAAAATTATCTTTTGTTTCCGCAATCAGTTTGCTCAACTTTGGGCCAAGACCGGCCTTGTGCTTAGGCCTCATATGGTCTTCGGATCCACATTCGAATTTCAAGTTTTCTAATTCATAATTGGTAAACCTCTTAGTCTTCTTTGTTTTTTCTGTAAACTTTATGTTTTCCTTAATTTTATCTT
Organism: Papaver californicum; assembly: GCA_023531435.1. Taxonomy (NCBI): domain Eukaryota; kingdom Viridiplantae; phylum Streptophyta; class Magnoliopsida; order Ranunculales; family Papaveraceae; genus Papaver; species Papaver californicum. The sequence continues at coordinate 152,260 of JAJJMC010003097.1, forward strand.
CTTTGTAGTTCCTTTTGAACTTCTATTAGTATAAGCGTTGATTTGTACTTTGTGAAAATTGTGTTTGATTTTTTAGAAAATGATGATGGGATTATCGGTTTTTGGAAATTTGGTAACCAAATTCACAGGAATGTTATCAATTGAGTGTTGTTGTTGGATGATGCAGTTGAGGAGGGTGATCAAATGAGGCTTGCTGGCTTGTTGTGCTTCATGTTTTTATTTCATTTTATGTTCATTTTAGTAGTTGTGTTTGTTTTGTATTTCAATTTGATACTCTGGTTCATATTATGGATGTTTGCATTCTTAACTTTAATATGGGCTTCAATTTTACTGATCTTTGTTGTGAATTTTGTGATTGACCTTTGATTTTGATGTGATTTTGTTGATTTTTCAAGTATACATACTCAGTTTTGTTTGGGGAGACAGAGTTTGGTGTAATGGGAGGGTTAGTAAATAAATCAGAACCTAATATTGAATTGGGTATTTCCGCAGTTAAACCTGATTTTATAAATGTCAACGCCGGTCGCCATAGTCATGGGATCCAAACTTTAATATTGAATTTTCTAGGGTCTAAACGCAACAATGGTCATAAATTGGGACCTAAATTAAAATAATCTTTTTTTTTTCGGAAAAGAACGTGGATTAACGGGACTAGTTGGGAGTTTCAGATAACATAGCAACATCGTACTGAAAATTATCCCAAATTCCTCCATCCATAGTGGAGATGGTAGCTAAAAAATTTTCAGTTCTGGCATTATATTTTGCCTTTGCGGAATGAAAATAACATTTGTAAAGTAAGATAGAAGTTCCTTGATAACATTTCAGTTCTTAAATTGACTAGTTTTAAGAGCTCTATCAAGCAACAATTGAGATTGAAATTAGAATCGAAGTTGGAAAAGTTGCTCAAAACCTTCCTGTATTCATCTTAGTTTTCTGCTTCACCAACAATAAGTACAATCAACAAATTTAAACCTGGTTTTGTTTCTTAGCCATCTTCGGCCTACAATTCAAGTCTCTGTGACCAAAAGTGCAACAATTTTCGCACCTTAAGGGTCTCCAATCATATTCCAAGTTCAGATGATACTCCATTCCTTTCACTAGGATTCGCAAAGACTCTGGCAATGGCTTATTAGCATCAAACTCTATACAAAGCATGGCATAAGCTAATTGGTGTTTGTTCTGTGTCTTCTGATCAACATACAGAGAAGTCCCTAGACCACTCCCAACTTTACTTAGAACAGGAGGAGTCCAAAAGAAGAGTGGTAAGTTATAAATCTTTACCCAAATTGGAAGAGATTCCATATCAATTCTTTCAACCATCAACTTCCAATCCCATTCTTTCAGAATCAATTGCCTTTGTCTTATTCGCCAGAGGTCTGCTGATTCTAATACTCTCTTCTTTTCTTCAACACAACTGAATTGAAATACAAAGTATCCATTTTCTATTGGGAACACAGAAAAATCTCCTTTCACTTTCCAGAGTTCTTCAACGAAGTTTAGGTCCATGTTGAAGGGGACATCTTCACCCACGAAAAACCCTACTAAGGAATTCTCCCATTCATCGCATATGGCTCTAAACTCTTCATCAGAAAATTCAATATGGACTCCAAAGGAGGGTTCAAAAAATTCAAGCTTACTTTGTACTCCTTCTTGGTTGTATCTATTCTTGGAAGTCGAAGAAGTTTGCGGCTTAACATTAAATCCCAGTGACTCTGCTGGCGTAATAGTCACTTGGCTTAACGGCATAACACTCTTCCCAACATCACCAACGGAAACGTTTGCGTTGGACATGAAATCACGATGGACTTCAATATCTTTATTGATTTCATCCACTTCTGGTACACCACTAGAGGAAGAACCTGTAGCAACCCCATCATTATAGTCAAATACATCATTCGAGGAAACAGCATTGCCATAGTGCATTGTAGTACTGCTTATGTTGTGGCTTGATATGTCAGCAATATTCGTTGTAGAGTCAATTCTTGTTGAGCAGTTTGAGTTAGGACATAAGTTTGCCAAAATGTCCACTACTTCTGACATAGTAGGCCTTAACTTCAGATCATAATTAGTACATAAGATTGCCAAATTTAACACCATCTCCGCTTCTTTCACTGGAATGTTCATCCTCACGTCTTGATCAAATAGCCCTAAAAGATCTCCCCTTTGTTGGAAATCACAGGCCTGCAATCCCATTCCAACTCTTTACCGTTAAATTACAAATGGACATCTTGAAATACTGTTCTTAATAGCAATTTTAAGACATCTGGTCTTTCTTTTCTAGAGGCTGAAAAAAGGAATTAAGTTACCAAATCTAGAAGGGAAATGCTTTCATGCTTTGTCTTCCATTGAATTCTATTTTTTCCAGTCATGAGTTCAAGAGTTACTACTCCAAAGCTGTATACATCAATTTTCTCACTCACTGTTCCTTGTATCACATATTCTGGGGCCATATATCCTCTGTTGATAAACAAAAAATAAATAAATAATTAGTAGGCGACCAGGCGTATTGTTGCTCCCGTTAGAAACATTCAAGGAAAAGAAAAAACGAAGCAGAAAGATAATGAAACAATCGAGTATTGGCTCTATTAAAATGCTACAAAATGTTCCAATAAAATTTTGAATCCACCTGAATAAGAATTGTTTTACTTATACTGTTCCCGCTAGACCAGTCTTAATATGTGTGATTTCTCTGTTGTAATGCATGGTTAATCCGAAATCTGATATCTTGGGATTTAGATCCTTATCAAGCAAGATATTTGAAAGTTTAATATCTCTGTGTACAATCTTCATTTTGGAGTTGTCAGAATGCAGATACGTAAGACCCTTCGCTATTCCTGTGCAAATTCTAAGTCTTTCTGTCCAACTAATTTTGTTATTCAAATTCACTGGACCTGAAAACCATCAACTATTATCAATCTACGAGCTTAAGTTAGTAGATTAATCAGTAATGAAGTTAATCATAACAGTGCAGTAATGATTTACCAAATAAAGCTCTACTTAGGCATCCATTTTCCATGTACTCGTATACTAATAGGCGTTGGTTGTTCTCTGCACAATGTCCCAACAATCTAATAATATTTGGATGTCTCAAGGTAGATATAGTGTTTACTTCATTCGCAAACTCCACTTTTCCTTGGTCAGATTTCAGGGACAGTTGCTTCACTGCAATCATCTTTCCATTAGGAACCATGCCCTGTTCAGTTGATTTTTTTTTTTGAATCAGTGTAAAGCTAATAAGATATTCTAAGTGGAAACAGGAAAAAGAAGAAGGATGCAAACCTTGTACACTGAACCAGAAGAACCTTGACCAATCTTATTTGCTGGGCTGAAATTTCTGGTTGCAACCTCAATATACCTTAAACTAAAAGATGTGGTTGCATATGGCTCATGTGTTTCTTCTACAGGCCGTTTAGCAATCTCAACTTTGTCATCCTTTTCTCCTTCTTCACTTAAAAATGCCTTTAAATCAGAAACAAAATAATTTCTAAATTCAGGACGAGTATTGCCTTCCTTTACCTTTGATGCAACTTGATAGGATAAAGTTGCATCATCACCATCACCATCCCAGTCATCCTTAGGGTTATAAACAAACCCATCGCTTGTCAGCTTTGTATATGATGAACTGCTGCTTGCACTTTCAATCTCAGACATGACCCCCTCATAACTGACCGTTGTCACATACAGTGGGTCAACTGGAGGGATCGTCGTTGTAGGTTTTTCTTCAAAAATGTTCGTTACGACAGAAGATCTCCATTCTGGAGGATTTCTCCATATAGGATTTCCTTCAAGAATGTTCACTACTTCTGACATGGAAGGCCTCAATTCTGGAGATTCATTAAGACATAACATAGCCAAATCCAATAACATGGTTGCTTCTTTCACTGAGTTGCTCGATGTCAAGTCTTCATCAATCAGCGACAGAAGCTCTCCCTTCTGATGTAAAACCTTGGCCTGTAATCCCAATCCAAATCCTTTAAGTTAAATTGCGAGAAAGGATAAAAGCAAGATAGGAAAGAAATCACAAATTATAAATCTGGCAGTTAATACCATATGATAGATAAACCATTAAAAAACATTTCTTACACGAAAATTCCATTTAATTCTCACTTACCAGCTCTAAAAGGGTTATTACATCCTCATAGTTAGCGAGTCTTCCGACATCATGCAATCTCTTTTCTGTTGAAAGTATAAGTATGGATACTCCGAAGCTGAATACATCAACCTTTTCTGTGACTGAACCTCTAATTAAATACTCTGGGGCAATATATCCTCTGCCGGTGAAGAAAATTAAAAATTGCGCTTTAGATTTTATTCTTCTTGGTTAGATGCATGAAATTAGCTAATTAGGATTTTAATCTATAATATGCAACTCGATAAATTCTGTATCCTCTCCAGGGGACTCGGTTATGAAGTATTGTGGGAAGGTATATATATGAAGAGGAGTGTTCGGTTGACTTTATTATAAATATGGTGAAATGCCAGCATGCAGCTCCTATACTACCTGCTGATCTTAGAACACAATCAACCATTTATCCTTGTGCTTTAAATCGCATCCTTATGTGCACCTTCAGAATGCTGCATGCTAGCACTTCTCTTATGAAGTCAAATGAAGTCTTGTAGATGATCTCACTGTGTGCGACACTAACAAAAAAAATCGCGCAAAATGTAACCTAGATATCCACTAATTTGATTTTCAATGGTTTATTTTCAAATTGGTAGATGATGAAGTTAATTAGAAGTCACCTGAGCAAAAACAAAAAAAATCTTAAATACCACGGAAGGCGCTAATATATAGTGACAGTGTCGGACACAATGAAAAAATTAACATCTACATTTTTATCCTCTGGGTTGCCACTTCTTTGTGGCAGCCCTGATTTTTTAATATATCTTGCCCTTTTCGCCTAAAAAAAGAAAAGAAAAACATAGTATCATTTTAATGGAAATTTTTCATACCTGGAAGCAGATCAATCATTTAAAGTTTGAATTATAAAATCATCCTTGCTCTGTTTAGATGCTTATTGGAGATGTAATGATGAAAATGCAGATCAAGAACATTTATATATTATGTAAATCATATAAATATAAAATATCTTACAATGTTCCCCTCACTGCAGTGGTGCACTGCGTGTCATATGCTCCAAAATGCTTGGCTAAACCGAAATAAGATATCTTGGGATCAAGAAACTTATCGAGAAAAATATTACAGAGCTTAATATCTCTGTGAACAATTATGGCTTTTGATTCATCCTTCTGATGTAGGAAAGCAAGACCATTTGCTATTCCAAGGCATATCCTCATTTTGGTGCGCCAATTGAGCCTCTTTCTCAAATTTTCATTATCACCTGCGAAAATATAGTATCAATTGTAACTACAACTTGCTTTGTGCAGAAGCTCAGTAATAACTGTTTTTGGCCTTACCTGATAGGGCGTTACTCAAGGAACCGTTTTCCATGTACTCATATACTAGTAAGCGTTGATTTTTCTCCGTGCAGTGTCCAAGCAATCTAACAAGATTTGAGTGTCTGAAGGTTGATAGAAACTTTGCTTCGTTTTCGAACACATATTTGTCATGCTTATCAATTTGTTTCACTGTAATTTGCATCCCATCTGGAAGAACTCCCTGTTAGATTATAACTAGTCAAGACAAGTGCCAATATAAAGCCACAAAATTAGAGAGAAGAGAGAGAGCACTAGACCTTGTAAAGTCGTCGAAATTTACAAATTCTATTTGCTGGATTGAAATTTTGAGTAGCAGCTTTTATGAGTTTCAAAGTGAAATATCCACTTTCATATTGCTCGTGTTCTATGAATAGATCAAACAACAAGTAAATGCGTTTATGAGTTCGGATTAATAAATGTTCTAAAAATCATAATAATACTTTATATGACTGTGATAATAGCTGGATTGAACTAATGATATACATATGTATCCCTACCATTAAATCGATCAGCTCCAATAATATTGACCATGTTTTACTTCTTTGAGCTGAACCCACAAAATTGGAAGAATTAATCAGTGATCAGGGATGAGATAAACCCCTGTTACCAAAACAAAATGAGAAGAAAGAACAAGAGCAGAAGAACCAACTTGGCAAATTAATGATGAATAGCATAGACTTGACTTCATAAGAAGAGAATTTAAGAAGAGAATAGACTTGACTTCATAAGAAGAGAATTCATAAGAACCAACTTGGCAAGTTAATGATGAATAGCATAGACTTGATTAGATAGTAGTACTGTATTCAAGAGACTTTAATTTTACAGTTGACTGACCTTCTACATGACTTGGACCTACAGGAAAGATCTTTGGGTGGGTATTTTGTCGTTTGGTACCTATGTTTCGTCCAGTTGTTGCACTCGAAATTTTCATACGAGCTATTTCCCTTTATTTATCCCTATGCAATCTAAGTACACTTGTTAAAACCAGAACTTCTCAACTAAAATACTGTCAAAATTAAGTAAACAAAAGCTTATCAAGATCATATATATGATATGATAATTTTTCTTCGAAACAATTATCAAACACCGTGTAAGCAAAGCTTAAACTACACATGTTGAGCAGAAATTATCAAGCCCTGATAATTCAGCAATTCACTAACAAAGCATTCATTTCCGCTGATAAAATATAGTAAACAAATTCATTTCAATAATTTCTAGAGAAATTATTTTTTGGACGAGATCAGTGGTTCCCCTACTCTTTCTTAGACAATACTAAACATTTTTCTCTTGGGCTTACTTCTTGATAAGAACTGGACAACCTGGGGTGTCTATTTCGCAAGTAAGGGTGCCATCAGCTTGGTCATTAGCCAGAGGCACCGGAAGTCCCACCTGGCAGGATATGTGCGGTCAGTCCTAGTCAGATTAGTTAGATAGTCTTAGTCGGCTTAATTCTGTTTTTAGTTTCTTAAGCTTAATCGTGTGAGTATATAAACTCGATTAGCTCTCTTGTAATGGGACGCTTTTTGATTAATAAAAAGATACCCATTTCCTGTTTCTGTCTCTCACATTGTCCAGCTGTTTCTCTGCAACTTTTCCTTCTTTTTATTGTTTCTCCGATTACATTTCTTGATCTTTAAGAAGATCTTATCATTTGGTATCAGAGCCACCGATCTTGATGATCTCAACCTCATCCTAAGAGTTCCTGATCTTGTTGTTATGACGAATCACACAGCAAGAATCTCAAACCTGGAAGAAAGATGGACAGAGTTCAATGATGAAATGATCTCTTTAAACGAACGAACAGCATGGATTTCATCAAGGCTTAATGGTGTTACTAGCAGAGTTGATGGAATCACAAATCGCTTAAATGAGTTTTCTCATCAAATGGAGACTTCAAATAACAATTGGAACTCGATGAAAACTCAAATAAACACGATTAATACTCGGATGGATGCGATTTTCCAATTTATGCAAGAATTTCGATCAAACAATAGCCAAGAAAATCCAAGAAATGGTACTCATTCTCATCCTGAAGGAGTGGAAAACACTAATCCAGAAGAAGAACACAATCCAAGAAGAGACAATCTAAATCCTTCTGGTAGAGCAATTTCACAATCAAAACTAGATCTACCCAGATTTGCTAAAAGAGATGATCCAATCTTGTGGATTTACAAGGCTGAGCAATATTTCAGATTCTATGGAGTTCATCCAACTCATAAGGTCACTACATCATCATTCCAACTTGAGGGAGATGTGCTTCAATGGTACCATTGGCAAGGGTATGATCTAACCAATCCATCTTGGGAAGAATTTGTGAAGGAAATGTGCAAAGAATTTGGCCATGCTGACTACATAGACTTCACATCATCCTTGTTTAAACTGAGACAGACAGGTACATTTCAAGATTATGTATCTTATTTTTGAAAATTTGCTATAAGAACTACAGGACTCTCCCAAGATGCACTGAAGAGTTGTTTTATTAGAGGTCTTAAGGATGAACTCAAGTTTGATGTGCAAATCCTCAAACCAACAAAAGTTCATGAGGCAATCACAGTTGCTGCACAGTTGAATACTAAGGTACAAGCTCTTAACTCTTACAATCCTAAACAATTCCAGAAAATATATGCTAGTTCTTCTTCCCCAGTTGTTCTGGCTCCAACAAAATTGTTACCCAGGATTGAGTTCAAGAAGATTACTCCATCTGCTGTGACAGATAGAAATCTAAACAACCTTTGCTATTACTGCAATGACAAGTGGTTTAGAGGACATATGTGCAAAGAGAGAGCGTCAAAAACTGGTGGATCACAAGATTTACTCCTAGATCTGCTAGAAGAAGTCACTGATGAGATGAGTGAATTAATTTCTAGTGAGAAGGAATTAGCCAGTGCTACATCCATACAATTGAGTGAATGTGCATTTTTTGGTGCTGAACATTTACCAAATATCAAGACAATGAAGGTGAGTGGAAAACTTAAGGGTGTAGATGTGAAAATCTTGCTGGACTCTGGTAGTACACATAACTTTGTGGACTCTAGGTTAATCAAGAAATTTAAATGGATTCGTCATTTGGAGAATTCTGTGAGTGTGATGGTAGCAGATGGTAGTTCTGTGAAGAGTGGGGGATATTTCAAGAACTTACCTATTGAAATGGAAAGTTTTAAAGGAGAAATTGATCTACAAATGTTACCTCTATGAGGATGTGACATAGTTTTGGGAGTACAATGGTTATCCTCTTTAGGAAAACTAACTTGGGACTTCTCAAAATACACCATGGAATTCAGGGATAATGGTCAACAACACATATTAAAACAAATGGAAACTCCATCTCCTTTGTCTGAGGTGGTATCTTTAAAGCAAATGGAGAAGTTGTTGGGTTCAACTAAGTTTTCTTACTTCTTATACAATTTAGAGTAGGAAGATAAGAAAAGTTATGCACATTTATCACCTCCAAAATTCAAGGAGCTTCAACAATTGCTAATGGAGTTCAAGAAGTTATTTGCTACTCCAAGAACTTTGCCTCCCAGCAGGAATTGTTGACCACCAAAACCCCTTGCTCCCTGATTCCAAGACAGTGAACAAGAAACCATACATATATGGCCCAATCCAGAAGACTGAAATAGAGTCTGCAGTTAGAGATCTCTTGGATTCTGGCTTTATAAAACCCAGTCATAGCCCATTTGCTTCTCCAGTTTTATTGGTTAAGAAGAAGGATGGAACATGGAGAATGTGCATGGATTATAGGGAGCTCAATAGCATGACTGTTAGAAACAATTACCCAATTCCTCTGATTGATGATCTGTTAGATGAATTATTTGGAGCCAGAGTATTCTCTAAGTTGGACTGGAGGTCTGGTTACCACCAAGTAAGAATGGCAGACTCAAATGTGCAGAAGACTGCTTTTAGAACTCATGAGGGGTTGTATGAGTTCCTAGTGATGCCTTTTGGGCTCACTAATGCACCTGCTACATTCCAGAATCTTATGAATGAGATTTTCAAAACATACCTGAGGAAATTCATTTTAGTATTCTTTGATGATATACTATTTTATAGTAAAACTTGGAAGGAACATGTGTTCCATCTTAAGCTCACATTTAAGGTGCTAGAGCTCCATCAGCTATATCTCAAAGAGTCCGAATGTGAATTTGGAGCTAGACAAGTGCAATATTTGGGCATATTATCACTAGTGCAGGTGTTACTCCTGACCCAGACAAGTTGAAGGTGGTGCAAGAATGGCCTCTTCCTACTACTCTCAAGAAGCTGAGAGGATTTCTGGGTCTTACTGGCTATTACAGGAAATTTGTTCCAGGATATGGCAAGATATGCCAGCCCTTGTTTGAGTTAACTAAGAAAAATAACTTCAATTGGACTCAAGAAGCAGAAAATACATTTGCTAAGCTGAAATAAATCATGCTCTGTCCTCAGGTGCTAGCATTGCCATATTTTTCTTTACCATTTGTGATTGAAAGTGATGCTTGTGATTCTGGAATTGGAGCAGTACTCCAGCAAAACAATAGACCAATTGCTTTCTTTAGCCAATCTTTGGGTGTTAAAAATGCTGCCTTATCAGTGTATGAGAAGGAGTTAATAGCTATTGTGCATGCTATTAAGAAATGGGAACATCACATCCAAGGTCAGCACTTTGTCACTAGAATAGATCATCACAGTTTGAAGTACTTCTTGGATCAGAAGGCTAATACCACATTCCAGAGGAAATGGGTGATCAAACTCATGGGTTATGACTATGAGATCCAATATAAGAATGGATGTGACAACAATGTTGCTGATGCTCTTTCCAGGATGTATGAGGCAAAGCCAGAACCAGAATTGCTAGCAATTTCTTATCCTTATTCCAGTTGGTTGGATGAATTGCGCAAGCATTTAGAGAAGGAGGACTACATTGTAGAAATCCTCAAGAAATTCCTCTCCTCAGGTATTTTTCCATCTCCAAATTTTACTTATGAAAATGGGTTCATTAAGTACAAGAAGAGGATTGTTCTCAGTCCAACTTCAACTTGGAAACATAAACTTTTGGAAGAGTTACATTCCAGTCCAGTTTCTGGCCACCATAGGGTTCTAAAGACTTACCAGAGGGTGAAAAGAACTTTTTATTAGTCTGGAATGAAGGGAGACATTAAGAGATTTGTGGCAGAATGCACTGTTAGCCAAAAACACAAGTATGAGACTTGTGTTCCTCCTGGTCTGCTCTAGCCACTTCCAATTCCTGAGCAAGTCTGGACATCTGTAAGTATGGATTTCATAACTGGTTTGCCAAGGTCCAAGAATAAGTCAGTTGTATTTGTTGTGGTGGATAGATTATCCAAGTATGCACACTTCATGGCATTATCCCATCCTTACACAGCTACCTCAGTAGCACAAGTTTATATAGAAAATGTCTCAAAATTGCATGGTATGCCCACTTCCATCATCAATGACAGGGATCCAGTGTTCTTAAGTCATTTTTGGAAGGAGTTTTTTACTTTGAGTGGTTCTAAACTAAGTATAAGTTCAGGATTTCACCCACAAACTGATGGCCAGACAGAGGTAGTTAATAGATGCATAGAAACTTATCTGAGATGTTTTAATTCTCATGCTCCCCATTCTTGGGTGAAGTGGTTATCTTGGGATGAATGGAGCTATAACACATCATATCATTCATCCTCTAAGATGACCCCATTCCAGATTTTATATGGGTATCCACCTCCACTCATTCATTTATATGAAGTGGGCACAACAAGAGTAGAGTCTGTAGAGGAAGAATTGACATCCAGAGACCAAATGCTGTAATTTTTGCACACTAATCTACAGATGGCTCAGCAGCGCATGAAGACTCAGGCTGATAAGAAGCGCAATGAGAGAGAATTCCAGGTCAATGATATGGTCTACTTGCGTCTTATACCTTATCAGATGCGCTCTTTAGCAGGACATTCTTTCCACAAGTTGCTTCCAAGATTCTTTGGTCCATACAAGGTGATCCAAAGAGTAGGAAAAGTGGCTTACAAACTACTGCTACCTCCTCAAAGCAGAATTCACCCAGTTTTTCATGTTAGTTGTTTGAAGAAGCAACTTGGGTCACAGGTGCAACCTGTGCATACTCTGCCATCCTTAGCAGATAATCCAGAAGATGTTCCTCTTAAAATTCTGGGCAGGAAATTAGTAATTGGAAGAAACTCTGAAGGTAATCGAGTTGTGTGTACAAAATGGCTAATTCAATGGGTTGGTCGAAGTGAAGAAGACGCTATATGGGAGGATTCTTCTTCCTTCTTACAGAAATTTCCTGAGTTTGGTAAAGAAAATCATGCTTAATCACCTTGTGGACAAGGTGGATTTAAGGAGGGGGAAATGATAAGAACTGGCAACTTGGGGTGCTTATCTCGCAAGTAAGGGTGCCATCAGCTTGGTCGTTAGCCAGAGGCAGCGGAAGTCCCACCTGGCAGGACATGTGCGGTCAGTCCTAGTCAGATTAGTCAGATAGTCTTAGTTGGCTTAATTCTATTTTTAGTTTCTTAAGCTTAATCGAGTGAGTATATAAACTCGATTAGCTCTCTTTTAACGGGACGTTTTTTATTAATAAAAAGATACCCATTTCATGTTTCTGTCTCTCACATTGTCCAGCTGTTTCTCTGCAACCTTTTTTTCTTTTTCTTGTTTCTCCGATTACATTTCTTGATCTTTAAAAAGATCTTATCACTTCTCCACAGTTTTCCACATTTAATCTACAGTGAAAATCAAGAATTTATAAATTAGGAATACATATTGAAGAATAAGAACTCAAAACAGAAAAGAAAAAAAATAAAACCCTAACTTTTATGATGAGAAAGGAAATCAGACCTTAATGTAAAAGGGAAAGTTTTCATAATCACTACCAACTTGAGGTTGAAGATTGATTAGATTATCAAGTTCAGCAGAGATCATCAATATCAAGTTCACCATTTTTATTGTTTCTGAGATGACCAGATAAAACTTTGAACCTAAAAACAAAAGGTATAAATTTTATAAGGACCGGCCGTGGATCAGTGGATGGAATCTTGGTTTGTATTCCATGAAACCTATTATTGGGCGGCAGCTTTTGAGTTTAAGGGCTATAGTGGATTTAAATGTCCAAAATATGAATATGGACCTAATTCATACTAAAAGTTAAAAATATCCTTTCACTGTAATCTATATTTTCTTTTTTCTCTTTTCTTTTTCTCTAACGTCCCTTTTTTTTAACTCTTCAACGACAGTTAATCTTTATTTATATTTATTTCTGCATTTAATTAGTTAAATAAGTGAAATTCAATGAAGTTAGAGATTAAAATTGGGTTTCTGCAATGTTTATGACCGGACGTTTTTATTATTCCAATGTAAATAGCTATTATGGCTGACAAAATATCAATTCTGAACCGTAAATAGGTTTACGATTAGGAAACTTTGAATTTCCAGCCGTAAGTTAGATATTTTTATAGTTACGGCTGGGAATTGATGAACTCCCAACCGTAAGTTGGATATTATCAACTTATTATGGCTGAGAAATGAAGAATTCATAGCCGTATGTTAATCTGAAAAACAAAATTTCTAGTCGTAAAATGTGTTGTGAAAACCAGATTCCCACACTACACCAAATTTGGCCTTTAGCAGCATAACATATCTGTTGCTGAACGGGGTTGCAACAGGCATCTGTAGTTGCTAAAAACCCTGTTGCATATTTTAGCAACGGCTTTATCTCTGTTGCTAATATCGGTCAGCAACGGCTGGTCACAAAAGTTGCTAATGCTTTTATTCGTAACAGATACTTTTGGTTGCTAAATTTTGGGTTTGTTGCTAATTACGCGGATATTCCAACCCAAACATTCTGGTGTAATTTAGCAACCGATGTCTGATGTTGCTAAAGTTTTGCAACCACAAAAAAGGATCAAGTCTTCGTTGACCTAGTCAAAATCGATTTCCCCCCTTTTTTTTCCCTGCACTTCCCCTGCATTACCCTGATTAATCAAGACTTCTGATTCAATCATATTCAACATGCCCACAGAGATACAAATTAATTGACATACAAATATACTATGTTGAGAATTAAAAAAAAAGAGATTCTTCAATTGATGTGAACTTTAAAGTATCAGTAGGAGATAGAAATGTATACAAGTATCACAACTTACTGAGATGATAAATACATAAAAATTTTGTAATTGACATACAATGTTCTATGTCGAGGTTCAGAAATGGATGGGTGACCTAGTTTATGTGAACTGAAAGAGGCATTGAAAAACAGGGGAAGAAAGACTAATCAATGATTAAGAAGATTGAACTCCACCAGAAGAATCACGACATTGTGCTTCCTTAACCAATTTCCTCTGCACATCATAAGTAGATTCAGCTGATGCTACAAGATCACCAGAGTACTGCTTTGCACCAAAACCCTAAATACCTGCATAAACACCAATTTGAAGTTTCAGTACTGACTACTGAGGTCTCAAAAGACAAACTACACTATATTCATACACAAGCTACCCTTTGGATATTCACTAATACTTCAACCTCAATACTCCAAAGTCCATGAAAATTAAATGAGTGCAGGATTATATCTTGAAAAGAGAATAGATGCAAATAAAGGGCAAGAATAGTAGAATAGATGCAAATAACTGAAGTATAAGAAGGACAAATATGATGTATGGAAGCTGGACCTGCATGGTTTGGCATGATTCTGGAGCTGTTCACGCCTTAAAGGAGCATCTTTGAAGGATGGAGACTCATATCTCACTCATCTGATAAAGTTGAAGCTTGTACTATGGTGCCATTTGCCTTGGCAAGCTTCAATGTAAAAATGAAGAATCATATAAATATGACAAAATATTGATACAAAAAATCTAAGAATACCAGCAGTAATAAGATTACCTGAATCCATGCATCTGAGAGTGCCCATGTATCTGCGTACCCCTGACTCTTCAGTCTCAAGCATCATTTTATATCGAATCCGAGTGGAACTTGGGTGTACATTGCTTTATTATACTTGGCTAACGGAACTACAAATTCTGAATGACCAGCCCTGCTAACAAGATAATATTGATTAAGTGCTGACCTTGATTCCTATAAGTATATCATTGATCCGTAGTGATTAGACATAAACAAAATGCAGCCAACAATGCTTCTTTATCATACTGTAGAGAAGATGTATTAGACTCAATAATTTAGTTTAGACAGTAATTCTAATAATTTCTGATCTACCTTATATAAGATAAGGCAACAACTTGGCACACCTTTGTTCTTGTTGAAGATCTACACCCACAGATGAAGACGCTAACAATGTGGATTGAATCACATGGCCGTAGACTCTGATCAACTTTAGCAGCATTTCCAGGGAAATGCTTGGAGGCCTGAATTTGTAAATATCATTAAACAAGGAAATCTTGACCCATGATGCTATAAACAGCTCAATAGATAAAAATCATTAAACTAACACACCTATTCCTGAATAAAAATAGGCAAACAGTGAGAATAAACCATAGACACTACATCCACACATGATACCTAACGATGTTGGACTCGTTGGAACATGTCATCTCCAATAGGTACCTAAAACAACCAAAAGTAAGTAGTGATAAACTACGAAATGACATCTTGGATTGTTGGAAGGAGAAGGAAACCCATGAATTCCTTCACAGAAAGGCTGTATACTGATAATACTTACACTAACTGATTGTCCTCCGTAATGCTTTTATTAAAATCTCTTATGCAGTCTGTGGAGAGAGTGGAAAGATCTCGAGGGGTAAGTTTACGAGGAGCAGGAAGAGGAGCAGCATCTTCTTTCTTCAAAGTGTCAGATAATGAAATATTAGAGTTATTAGCTAAAAAGTTTCAATGACCAACCATGTACAAGATTGTTAATTAAAATGCCAGTAGTGTTCTACATTCACAGCACAAGATAAGATATCGGTACTCAAAAAGAAAGGCATACTAAGAAGGTACTTTCTTGTTCTTCATGATACAACCAGCATACATCAAAGATAGCAAAGTAGTTAGTGATATTACCTGCAATTCTTCCAAATCTGACTCGGTGAAGGGATTTTGACGCCTGACCTTCTTCCCATCTTCACTTACAACCTACCTGCAGATTTCAGCACCAAAACAACATGTGAATGGACCCGTAGATATGATACATACCCTTAGAATAAGATCATAATACCGGATGTATAGGATATGGGCGTACATAATAAGTGTGGCTAGACCAAACAGAAAAATATCTTAGCTAGACCTTCTTGGGCTAAAGTTCCTGACTTACAGAAGAACCATTAAAAGTTGGTTAAGCCCCCAATCTAAATTCAAAATTAGTGTTTTTCTTGTTTCGTGTTGAGTTTTAGATCAAGAACAGAAAATTTCTTTATGGATTTTTCTGATTAATAAAAGATTGTAACTTTGTTGTTAGTATGTTATTGAATTGTGAGATTTGATCGAAAACTATGATTTCTAGCAATTGATTACAAAATATAATCTAAGATTAATTCCATTGATGTGATATTTCTGAAGTAATCTTATGAACATAAAAACCCACTACAGACAGCGATTACAAACACTAAAATCTGAACCAAGACAGAACATTAAATCAAGAATTGAAAAATACCTCATGAACATCCCGGAGAGATATGTAAAAATTATAGAATTCGTTTTCCGAAAGATGCGTGGTTGCTCATGTCAAAAAGTCTGAACTTGCTCTTCCAGAATCCCTTCACGAGATCCAGCATCAAACTTCCGGAATTGCCAGATAATGATGACAGTAGATTCACAGGTATCTCATTCTCGTCCTTGCCGACTTCTTCAAATTGCATGGTTTTTGCCTTTTGTAAACCATTAGGTGAGACAGTATTGATCTTCTTCATTAAACGGGGATCGAAGAACAATGGAGGTATGGTTCTTTTGATGGCATGTTAGATTTGATCGAAATCTACATTTTAACTGACAAACGATTTGTATATTGGATTGAATAAATGGAAGAAGTTATGTTTACATGGACAGAACAATATTATATATACTCGACACTCTATTCTCTCAAATACCAGGACTACACTACATCTCACACAAGAATCACAATGCACACATTCTATTCACACATTCTATTCTAATATCCTTCCTCAAGCTTAAGTGGTCCTGAAAAGAACAATTAGAGATTGCACACAAGAATCACATTGCACAAATTCTATTCACACATTTCAGAAGTAGCAACAAATTGTGTAGTAGGAGGTATAAAGCAGGATGACAAAGGAAGAAGCAGTAGTAGTTGGTAGCAAAGCAGGCAAACTGAAGAGGATTAACAGGTTGCCAGGTGAATAGACGTGACAGGTGAAAATTAGTTGAACCATAGGGTGACAGGCATTTCTCAAAGCACCAGGTGAGTCTTGCAGGCTCTAAGATGAAGTATAAACTTGTTGCAGAGGAGTAACAATTGCAGCAGCAACAATATGACAGTTAAAGTTGTGGATGCTTTGATTCAGGGCACCTAATGATTGGTGTAGTAGTTGTAGTGAGTGTAGGCAAGAAGGTGCAGCAAAGACATAGATGACCAGTTATACTGATGTAGCTGATAGTGATAGTACATTAGATACAAATGTTGTTGTCAGTTGAAAATAGCACTAGTTGAACTTATGAGAGCATAAGAAGCATCAAAGGAGACTGAGTAGCTAGTAGGTGTTGTTGGGGACCATCAATCAGACTTGAAAAGAATCTTGTATTGTTTCACTGGATAACAAAGTTGCTGCATAACTTGAATCAACAACATTGCTTGCATTGATAAAGAACATACATTTTTGAAGTAAATGATGTGAGAAGTAGCTTCACACAAACACTCATGCTATTATAATAGCATTATCAAAGTGCTTGACAACTGGTGACTATTAACCAATGTGGTGAAAAAACACCCAAAAGAGAGAAACATTTGTAACTCAGAACCAACCAAATGCAAAATTTTGCTTGAAAGATCAATTTGTAGCATTATTCCCTGAATTAAGTTAGGAGTCAGTAAAGATATACTAGACAAAATCTAACCAATACAGCTGCAAAACTTAACACCAATTGACTAAACTGAATGTAACACCATTTATAGAGGTACATTCACACACATCGAAAATCAGCAAACAAACTCACAAGTGTGACAGTAGTTGATACAACATCAGACAATTATACTTGAGGCTGACAAGACCATGATGAATGAATGTATACAGGTGAAGAGAAGCATGCTAACCAATACAGCAAACACATACAAGGGAAGAACCTCAACTGCATTTTGGAGTATCAGCAATACACAACACCAATAACACCATAGGATAGCCATTTTCATCATTCATATGCACAACAGAGAAACAATCATAGTACACACTTCTCACCAAGAGCACCAACAGAATCACCAAGAAATGTGCATCGTATGTATATGGTCTAGAGAAGATGAAAGAACTTGAAAAGCAACTTGTATTATTCATTTACAATAACCTAACTAGACTAGAAATTGAACAGAAGTAACCTTGGTTGTTGATGCAGGTACAACCATCCAGTATCAAGAACTAAGAGTCACTAATCTGTTCCACTTATTCCATTAATGTAGTCACAGCATGATCTCAGCTGGACTTTGTATTATTCATTCACAAAACAATCAAGAAAGTAAAAGATAAAGAATCACAGGCCACATTCACAATTGAATGCAAACTCATCAAAAAGAACTTCAACTTGTACACCGCATCTTCAGCTCCATCATGCACACACACAAGCCAACTCACTCACATACCACCACTATGAGGATTGTATCAAAGTAACATTGAGAGGAGGAGCTAACTAAAGCAAGATTGAGCACACAATGGTGCAACAAACAGTCAACACACACACTGACCCCAATATTCTACTGAATTTAAGAAGAATCTTTCTCCACTATCCAATAGAACAATATTAAGCTTCTTCCTAACTAACTATTGTAGAAGAAATATGCATGCTCAGATCGAATAAATTCAAGAATCAGTACCAGTAGGATTTGATAAAGAAACTAGTTCAAAACTTAAACATAGTTATGATGAAAACAAAATTTGAAGACGAAAATGAATGTTGATGAGATAGTGATGTATAAATTAAACATATGGGATCAGATATGAAGTAATCAAGAAATATTAACAGAGATTACCAGCATTGATTCGATGTACCAGTTGAGATTGAGATATCAGGAACCAACAGAAAATCCAATTGGAAAGTAAAATACCAATTGAACTCCAGATTTTGTTCAAGAATCACAAGAACACAAACTAGAAAACCAAATTTTAGATCTGAAAATCATGTTTGATTCTTTTTGAAGACGTAGCAGTAAAGCATCAGGATCAAATCCAAACTTCAACTGAATCCATGAGCAAATCTTCACTTCAAAAACCTTATGAATCTCCAATAAAAACTTCAGCAATTGAAAACTTAATCTCATAAACGAAAAACTTAGAACCAAAAAACAAATGCAATGAAGCAGGAGAGTTGTTGAATTGATTAGATTCGGAAAAATTTGTTGAAGAAGCAGGAGCTTTGAAGATGAATCAGAGAGAAAGAAAATAGCGGAAGAGAAGGATCGATACCCTCAGAAATTGAAATTTCTGAGACTGATACCATGTTAGATTTGATCGAAATCTACATTTTAACTGACAAACGATTTGTATATTGGATTGAATAAATGGAAGAAGTTATGTTTACAGAGACAGAACAATATTATATATACTTTACACTCTATTCTCTCTAATACCAGGAGTACACGTGCATCTCACACAAGAATCACAATGCACACACTCTATTCACACATTATATTCTAATATGGCACTTATTTAGCTCCCAATAAGAAGCTCATGAATCAATATCGGATGCATCATACTTTGAATGAGATCTACAGAAAATGAGAGCAACCTTGGGTGAGAGAGAGAGATCTACGTTTAAGGGGGACTGAAGGAGGAACGAGATTGAGGAGAAGGGGGAGTGTTTCTCGAATATATCACAAGGTGTTTGGATGTGCAACGAGAATTAGCTTTTTGACTTTTAGAAGTTAAGAAATAAGAAGTCAGTTTGATAACATTATTTTAAAACGATTTTTAAAAATAAAAAATTTAACTTTTTAAAAAAGTAAAATGTTTTTACTTCTAACTTCTGGAACCGATTTTTGCTTCTAGAAAAGCAGAAGCAGGTGATTTTTTTTTCTCCCAGATTAAAAGTGTTTCTTTCTGACTTAGCATTGAGTGTGTCCTAGACAATGTCTTATCAATATATTTACTGAATTGAGATTGAGTCTATCCATTTCATGAGTATATGTAATGTGATTAATGTATATTATATGAAAAAATAATTGTAAAAAGAAGCAGTTTTACTTCTGGTACCCAAACAGGCCATTAGGGTTTTAGGAATAATACACGAGACTCGTGCATGTGAGGTCAATTCAAACTGTAAAGTTGAAGTGTTACCAGCCACACGACCTAATCGCACGTGTAAAATCTCTG
The DNA here is from genome assembly GCA_023531435.1 of Papaver californicum. Lineage (NCBI taxonomy): Eukaryota > Viridiplantae > Streptophyta > Magnoliopsida > Ranunculales > Papaveraceae > Papaver > Papaver californicum. The sequence continues at coordinate 172,167 of JAJJMC010003097.1, forward strand.
TTGTTGCTAGTAGCAACAAAAATTTGTTGTTGCGAATTTAGCAACAATTTTTTTGTGTTGCTAATTAGCTACCGCTCTATCTCTGTTGTTAATCTGGGTTGCTAAACTCTAAATTTGGTGTAGTGACAACCGACATTGGTATTACCTAACCATAGGTTTATTTACGGCTAGCTTGTACCTTGATTCCTAGCCGTAGAAGTAGTTTACGGCTAGAAGTTCATAAGTTCTCAACCGTAGAAATAGTTTACGGCTAGAAATTTATGAATTCCCAACCGTAGACTGCACACAAAAAAAAAATTAAAAATTAAATATAAACCAAATTCATTAATCTAATCAAACTACTAAATCTCGATTATTTAGTTAATTATGTTAATTAGCACTAATTAATCGAGGGTATTTTATCCCTTATTGAAAATACTAGGATAAGGGGTTTGGATATTGCTACTTAATGAGCCTATTTTATCATCTTGTAAGCCCTCAAAACCAAGGGACTGTAGCCCAATAATAGGTTTCTATTCCATGAATACATGTTTTTTCACCTAGGATTTTGGTTTTAGAGTTGCGGATTGGGGCGCCCCAGCTGTGATGGAAACGGGTCTCGTACTTGGAGTATGAGGCCCCTTCCACCTTATCGGCACATCACCATTCCTAACAACCTATAGTAGTGAGACCAAAGATGGTGTGAGTTCTAAAATATGCACATTTGATGGTCCACCTGGATAAGCAAATTCAGTTTTTCATGGTGAGAAAAGAGTTTTTCGGAGATGATTGAACCGATCGCCAAGGTCCCAAGTTTGGCCGAGGCTCGATTCAACTTGAGCCGATCAACCAAGGTTTGTTCGATAACGACTACATTTTTAACCGTTTACCCACGGATATATATCTCCCTTCTCCTTATATAAATCTCCTGCATCTAATACTTAACACATACAACTACTATCTATTTTTATTTTCACAAAAATTTATCCAACTTTTCCAATATATTATTTGTTTTTCAATCTTTTCAATCACCTTTTTTATGGATCATAATTTGGAATGTAATGAGAAAATGCATAAAAATGTGCTAATCGACCATTGGATCGAACGGATGAAGATCACACGATAAGAGAAGGTTCACCAACACCGGCCCTGATACAATAATACACATGGCATGTACCTGAGCTCCATAACCAATAGCAGTATTAACAAGAAGATATACATGGAGATTTCGAGAGGAAGGCCACTAAAAAATGATGCGTGATTATTTTATAGACATACGTGTGTACTATGATGAAGATTTTCAACGTCGTTTCCGCATGCAGTGCCACCTGGTCATTAGGATTATTGGAAAGTTTTTTCGGGTAAACACTAAATTCAATTATCAATTTGATGCATAAAGTATACAAAGTCATAATCCTGAACAAAAGGTCAAATTAACCGCATACGAGAATCTCTAAATGTTTTTCAAACTGTAATCAACCATTTTGGTCCACGTTTTTTATAAAAATCAACGCAAGATGATGTCAATCGACTACTTAAAGAAATGCGAATATGGTTTTTCCCGAAATATTAGATAGCCTTAATTGCATGCATTGGGTGTGGCAGGGATATCCTAATTCTTGGCAAGGTCAGTATAAGGCCACTACACAAAACCAATTGTTGGTATGGAAGTTGTGTCCTTTATGATTGTTTGCTCGTTGGATATGGCTTGTTTTTTTTGGACTTCCAGGTTCAAATAACAATATCAATATTTTGCATAAATCGCTTTTGTTTGAAGAACTGAAGTATATAACCGCTTCAGCTGCAGATTTCACCGTAAACGGTAATAACTATAACATGGGTGTAAAGGAGAAGGTACCTAGTACACCACCAAAAAAAATTGTTCGTAAACCTATAAGACAAATTCCTTGGACGGTCTCAAAAATCAGTATCCAAAGACAACCTAAAATGATCTCTTTCATGATCCAAATACTAACAGGGGCAAGTCTTGATTGTTCTATCTTCCAATAACGGAATTTTTTAAGGTGTATTAACGTACTTATTTGCTTTTATTTTAATTATAAAAAAAGATATAATGCGTAAATAAAAGTAAAGCAAATACCAAGATTTTGTTAACGAGGAAACTACAATCTTGTAGAAAACCCTAGGACCTAGTCCAGATTGAACACACACTGATTTAAGTTGATACACCTCTTGTCTACTGTCAATCTTCGGATAAGATGTAATAGAAATAATATATACCCACAAAATAACCCTGCTTCAGTTGTATTCAAGCACCTTAAAACTCCTAGCAAGAACCCAATTATCTTTGAAATTCTGGGCCTATAATGTAACAAACTATCATTCTTTAAAATTTTCAGGAAAAAGGGAATTAATAAATGGATGAGGAAATTTCCTCATTTTCGAAAAAAAAGACATCTAAGTTCATATTAAAAATACCATTTAATCCCATTTTAGAAACATTTTCAAAAATACCGAATTCATACCAAAAATTGGTAAAACAAAGAAGTTAACTTAGAATTTAAGGGAATAGATTTTAAGTTTGGTTTTAAAACATTTGTAGAATAATGAGATATATCTTCTTTGAATCCTATTGTGTTCTTTGGATAGAATTAGAAATATATAATTCTAGAGATTCAACTAGATGCCTCTTATAGTCTTATAATTTTCAAGTAATTAGATAGAATTTATAAGTTATAAAAAAAATCTCCATTTTTAAATTTTTCTTTTATTCAAAAGGTTGAAGAAATTAAATTTAGATGATTATTTGTCGTTTCATTTCATCTATTTTTAATCTGTTTCACTCATAAACTTGCGGATCTTATCAGATAAGAAAACCAATTCCAACAATTAAGTGAGTACATTTCTGAATATGCTGCACACAATTTAATTTATTTTGAATTACATGGCCCAAAGAACCTTGACAAAGAACCATATTTTTGGGCATATCTCTTTTTTATTAGGCATCAAATAAGGATAAAATAAAGTCACTAGGTAATAATATCTTTAGCCCCTTATCCATTGATTTTTCATAATGGCCAAATTGCCCTTATATTATTAGTGTTAATGTTAATCATTAGTAGTTAATACATAATAATTAGTGTTAAAGTTAATCATTGGTTGTTAATAATATGATTAATAGTTAATGCAAATTAGTTAATCATTGGTTGTTAAAGTTTAGGGTACACAACAAGTGTTGAAATATCTCAACAATCTTTACTTGTAATTCGTGAGTCTGATTTACTTTGTGTTACTATAAATGATTGTACAAGTACAAAGTTTGCTCTTTTTAACCTTAAGGTTGAATTCACTTTATTTAGCTTTATTGGTACTAATCAATCTAGTATTAGAAGGTTCGTATTTGTAGAGAAACTCATATATTGGTGTAGATGGTGGGTTTTTGACAAGGGTCAGAATTATAAAATCACCCTTCTTCCTAGCTGCAGGAACATAGAGGTATCCGTCCATATTTGTGCGCATATTTCTTCACATCAGAATACGAAATATTGTATTTCTGCTTATATTCCGTAGGAGAATTAAGAATACAGTCTCTAAAAATAACTAAAGGCATTCTAAACTGATCTTAAATCCTCTCTAATAAATCTCAAGTTCCTAGATGGATTGCCCACTAGTATAGAGAAACTTGAATCTTCTCTAGTGCTATTCCTAGCTAGAGCCTAATATCTTCTCTAGTGTTGTTCCTAGAGCCTAATGTCTCCTCTAGTGTTATTCCTAGAGCTTAATGTCTTCTCTGGTGCTATTCCTAGAGTTTGCTCTGTATCCAATGTCTTATCTAGTGTTATTCCTTGGCTAGCGCGTCCTGACACAGCGTCCCAACAAGCGCGTCTCAGCCTAGAAGCGCCCTTGGCACGACGTTCCAGCTAGCGCGTCACATCCTAGCAGTGCCCTTGAACAACAACGCCTTAGCCATGAACGTCTCAGCACAAGCGCATCCCAGCTAGTAGCTCACTTAGCGCAGCGTCCCAGCCTAGTAGCTTCCTTGGAAGTAGCGTCTTGGACACAAGTGCCCTTGGCCACAGTCTTCCTTGACATAAATAGCTTCCTTGAGAAGCGCTAGCTTCCATGACTAGCATCTTCCTTGACTGAAGGGCTAGTTTCCTTGACTAGCAACTTCCTTGAATGAAGCGCTAGCTTCCTTGACTGAAGCGCTAGCTTCCTTGACCAGAAGCGCTAGCACATCACCATTTTCACAAGCCTTGCTAACTGCTTCCTTTATAAACACGATATTCTTCTCAGTACTGGCCTAATATCAATGTAGCCTTATATAGTTATCTAATAAGCCTATTTTCCAGGAAAGCTCCTCGCAATATTGGCTTTAAAACACTTTCAGAATTATTCCTTGCTACTTCTAAGCTGACTTTTGGCCATTAAAACAACCATGTTACTCCCAATTTGGTACCTAACCACTAAACCTACCAGACTAGACACTGATTAGTCTAATTACCAAATCAGTGAATTGCGCAACTTGTCTCTCTGGCTTAATAAGTCATTTGACTTGACTTGACTTGAAAAGACAATAGAAATAAATAGATGATTAGGGAGTCCTTTGCCGTTACCAAACGTTGACTGAATTAGTATACGTATTTATCTTTCGTTAGAATCATTTGTCACCAACCGTAAAGTAGCAATAAGCTATGATATACCCAAAATTCCTTGTGTCACTGGATATGGAAGCACTCGACTACCAAATTCTATCCATCTGAGCCACCATGAATAAGCTCTCAAGGTGTAACCCAATCAAATGCATTAGGATTTGTGAATTTAGGTTGATCCTAGCATCAAACGCATAAGATCGATATGCTTACTAGTGTTATCTTCACACACAATTGCTCCAAAGGATCCCTTTGTAAGGTCTTGCGTTCTCTACTTGTGTAGGAGATGTTCGACTAGTACACGTATCTCATAACTCTCTACTAGCAATAGAATAATCAATAGATTAATCTAATATTGATCCCAAACAATATAAAAATTACCCATAAACATTAGATATTATAAAGATAATCAATTATGATTAAAACTCCAAATAAACTTGTGTAACTAATAAAGCTTTACGTCTAGAACATTGAATTCATCCTTAATCAACAAAGGTCTAACTACTCATATAACAAAGAAGAATGGTTTCCCCCTACAGGGATAAACCCTAGGTTTAAGATGTAGAAGTTGTGATATGATAAGTAGAATTATGTAGAGATCTAGAATATTCTCCTTGTTTGAGCCTAAGATGTCTTCTTTTATAGCCTTCAATGCTTGACCCTCAAGTTTTGACACTAAGAATATATGAACTAAGCACTTATCAAATTCCCCCACACTTAGCTTTCGCTAGTTCTCGAGCAAACTACTATCTAAACTAACATAAACTAAACTAAAATAAAAAAACTCCATTTCATCGAGGACACAGTTACACTTAGTATGTGCAACAAGACTTTAAACCTCTAGGTGTCCCTAGTGGACGAGTTATAGTCTCGTGAGGGTTTACAAGAGGTATACCCACAAAACCTAATTTCCAACTTCAAAGTCACAAGCATCCAAAAAGCTACGAGGACATAAAAGTTTCTGCACACTAATAATAAGAAGTTAGAAATGCCAAAGAACATTATTCGCATGCTTAACTCTTGAGTTAGGAGAAAACCACCATATGAAAGAATCCATCCCCAAGAGCGATCGAATGACTTCTGCCTCACCAATACAATTTTATGAAATTGACCCTCAAAAGACGCATCATATGGTTCTCATGTGTGCGGGCAGGAGTGAAGATAGAAATCATGCACACGTTGAATCGTGGGAATAAAAATGAACCTTCTGAATTATATGAAGATGTTATCCCATAAAACGTGGGACAGAAAAGAACCTTTTTTTTCTTATGATGATATCTAAGAAAGGAAATCAACCATTATTTGAGGATGCGAACGCTTACTTACCTTCTCACCTGATCTACAATCAACACCACTTTCACAGCATCCAATAGATTCGTCTTCAGTCTTCGGTCTTCAACTGTTGATGATGAACTCTTGAACTTCGTAGAACCTTGACAATTATAACTTTTTGTTTGAAACTTCTTTATAAATTTATTCTTTCCCACGACCTTATTGAATGAATACAAAAACAAAAATACTATAGCAATGATAAACATTGTTATTTTTTCTTTTTCTCTTTCCTATTGTTTTTTTTTTATATGTATATGCTAAATTGAAATATAAACTAACTCTCATCTTTTGCTTTCTTTCACTCTTGTACATAAGTCTTCAACATGTATTTATAATTCTACTCATTGTACTGTTGTCTTACTTGAATATGAAATTTTCCCTTTCTTATACCGTTGTTGGTAAACCTTGAACGTCTTCAACTTTCCTTCAAATGTTTGATGCTCCGCTTGTTGATGTTAATGGTGTTTATATGGAACTGTTGTTGTCGAGAGAATGGTGCCAACTACAAACAAGACTACAAGATATAGTTAGCAATTCTGATGACACCTTCATGATTGATAGAAATAACACTCAAGAGATCAAAAAATAGTGCTGAAATTGGTGCGAAGTTGGGTAGCTCATCATTCTACCCGGAATTTGCGCAGATGAAACACTCTAAACGGACAATTGAAGGTGCCTCACTCATGGGTATCGAATGATCAGCTTCTCTAATACTATACTCTCTACCGGCAGTTTAAGTCCCTTTTTGTCAGCTCTAGCCTCTCAACAACTAAGCAACCCGAATGTAGTTCTCTAATACTTCTAAGTTAAGTTATTTCAGTGAGAAATCTATGTGTATACTTAGCTAGAAGTATACAAAGTGACTCTAAAATCTCTAAAAATTGGAGGTTTTTATGCAAATATGTACAAAAAGTTCAAAAATTCTACCTATAAAAGTAAAGACTAAAAACTTTATATGCTTAATCACTCCCCCACACTTAAACTTTACATTGTCCTCAATGTAAATTGGCTCTTCCAATATAAAATCAAGATGAGAAATCCTAATAATGATATGAAAACTAAAAGAAAAAATTAAAAAAAATAAAAATACAAATCAGTGGGTTGCCTCCCATTTAGTGCTTAGTTTAACGTCCTCAGCCTGACCTTCTGGTTAACGCCCATAAACCAACAATCTGAAAATCTGGGGATCTACCCAGATAACGATATGCAGTTCTAATAACAACTTCACACAATGATTAGCATAAGATAAAAATAATGAAATTGTTATTGTATGGAAGTTATTCCCACACTTAGTCTTTTCTACACTTGGAAGTGTATAAAGAACACAAAATACAAGAGCTTCTACGGTTTCCTCTCGGTGAACCTGCACAGTATTAGAATCAAACACATCTAATGGTAGATAGTTAGAAGCAAAATAATTCTTAAGGATTTTTGTAGCATATATACTCAATTCTAAGTGATCTAGCTCCTTAAAAATCGGAACAACCTTTTGGGAAACTATTTCGATCGAGGGAGGATCAAAAGATATAAAGGTATGCAAAGGATTAAACAAACCTTTCATAATCTCTTGTATTACAGGATCCTCATCATTCTTAAAGAAATCCAATGAATTATTTACCTCATGTATATCGTGGTCCTTTATCAATCTCTTTAAAAACCATTCTCCGTCAGTTTCTGCTTCAGCCGAAATCTCAGCATCATTATAATCCTTGATAAGATCAATTGGGTATTCCATGAAATCAATCAATTTAGTTTCATTCTCGAATAAAGGTTGCTCATATTTTTCATTGTTATCGAACCAAAAATTAGGTTCATATGTAAGACCGTCCTCTAATGTGTACTCCTTAGAGATATAAAAATCCCTACACTCCTCATCATCAGAATCAAAATCCTCTCCCAAAAAATCTAGTTCGTTGGTGCAAATCCTAAGATCTTCATTTGAGTACGTTACACCATTTATAACAATAGATATGTCATATCCAGTCTCCTCCTTTTGAACAAGATAATTATGATATGAGGTTGGAATAACTTTATCATTATTACAAGGAATTTCAGAAGTTACTCATTTTCATAATAGTCTTTATCGTTCTTAGGAATTTTAGAATCGTTTTTGCTTTGAGGCCATACTTCTTCCTCATCCCTATTTTTGCGCGAGTTAAGCAATTTGTTCGTATAATTTCTCTGAATTCCTTTGAATTTCTCGATGTGACTCTTTCCAGTCATATTGTTGCTGATTTTGTTATAGCAACTCATCTATCTTTCGACGGTGCTCATCTTGTAGTTGAATAGATGCTCCATTAGTTCATCTAATTTTCCACAAGTAGAATCTGTGGAACTAGAGAAATTATTAGAAACATAATTATCCTCCCATCCTCGTGATCATTCGTGTACATACCCATCATAAGGTTGTTGATATGTATGAGAATATTCATAAGGTTCTGTAGGGTATTGATCATAACCAAAGGATTGGTTTTGAGTATACCTATGACATGGTTGATAGTTGTCATAAAAATGGGACTGGAAACCGTATTGATTACCACTATTGTATGATTGATATTGTGCACCATACATGTTATTTATGTAAGGAAACGTGACGACTCACAAGTTTGTCGAAAAATCTACTAAAACCCTAAAAAAAAAAGTGATAATTACAACCTGCTTCCAGAATTCACCCCCCGCTTTTGACGAGATTTGAACACCTTCAACGAGCTGTAAACACCACGAAAACCAAAAAAACTAAAGAAAAACGTAAAAATATCTAAACTACTAAAACAAGCTAAAACAAATAAACAAATCAATTAACCATTGTTCCCCAACAACGGCGCCAAAATTTGATGTGTGTCGTAAGTGCAAAAAATTACTCAAGATATTTACCACTAATTAACTAGTAATATGGCGGTATCAAGGATCGTTCCCACGGAGAGCTGCGTAATTGATAGGTTATTTATATTAGCAAAACTAGAATAAATACTAAAAAACGGTTTTTGTAGATTAATTAACTAAAACACAATAATAGAACAATAAGAATAAGGAGATGATTAAGTAGTCCTTCGCCGTCACCAAACGTTGACTGAATTAGTATACTTATCTATCTTTCATTAGAATCATTCATCACCAACCATAGAGTAGCAATAAGCTCTAATATCCCAAAACTCCTTGTGTCACTGGATACGGAAGCGCTCGACTACCATATTTTATCCATATGAGACACCATGAATAAGCTCTCAAGGTGTAACCCAATCAAATGCATTAGGGTTTGTGAATTTAGGTTGATCCTAGCATCAAACGCATAAGCTCGGTCTGCTTACTAGTGTTATCTTCACACACAATTGTTCCACAGAATCCCTATGCAAGGTCCTGCGTTCTCTACTTGTGTAGGAGGTGTTCGACTATTATACGTATCTCACAACTCTCTACTAGCAACAAAATAATCAATAGATTAATCTAGTATGCACCCTAAACAATCTAACAACTACCCATAAATATTATATATAGTAAAAACAATCGATTATGATTAAAACTCCAAATAAAATTGTGTAACTAATAAAGCTTTACGTCTAGAACATTGAATTCATCTTTAATCAACAAAGGTCTAACTACTCATATAACAAAGAAGAATGGTTTCCCCCTAAAGGGATAAACCCTAGGTTTAAGATGTAAAAGTTGTGATATGATAAGTAGAATTATGTAGAGATCTAGAATATTCTCCTTGTTTGAGCCTAAGATGTCTTCTTTTATAGCCTTCAATGCTTGACCCTCAAGTCTCCGCTCCTTCTAGGGTTTAGAATCCTTCCAAGACCATATTTCCTTGATTTAGAAGTCCAAAACGTGTCTTAAAAAAGTGGCCTATGTCGAGTCATAATTGGTAGAGTCATCCAACCACTGTCTACCGATTATTTTTGCAAAGTATACAAATTTTTATGTCCCAAAATCCGTCCATAATCGTTAGTCTCGGGCACCTCATTATCTCCTGATTATTTTGTTGCGCGTTTACTTCTTTTTTTTTTCAGATATTTTGTTCATGACTTCCTCATACGAACTCGGAATGACCCCACTCTTTTTGCGTTAGCTTCGTCTTTGAATTCTATTCAAACTGATGATAGTAAATCTATATTTGAACGAGTTGAATTTGGTCTTTAGCCCGTTTTCTCATGTAAAACTCAACTTCCTTGTTCATTTTAGCACTGTCTAGCTCATTTTTGGATGATTCACCTAACAAAAGAAATAAACTAGAAAATAAACATAATAAAAGGCAATATGCAAGAATTATAACAAATATTAGTATGGATTTGACACTAAAAATATGTGAATTAAGCACTTATCAGAAACTTATTGTGAGAAAAACCTAGATTTGGTGTAGTGTTATTTGGCAATCACAAAGCGGTGAATGTTTTCAAAGCCTTCCAAGCCCTTTCGAACCATGACCACTATGAGTTTGTATGCATGATTGATTCTCTAGTTGAGAATATTTTTCAAACAAATAGTGTTAGTGATCCATTAGAGGCCTGCTTAGCCCATTTTGGAACCTATTACGATAAGGATAATCATTTTGAAGAAATTAATGCATTGTTAGATTCTTTGCCAATATTGGATTACCGGAAAATGGCAACGTAAACCTGAACCCCTTCCACCCATTACAGATAACCCCATCTCATTATCAGTTAAAGCCACCCTTGAGTTAAAAATTGGTCATCAGATACTTTAAAATATGAGTTTCTAGGTAACTAGAATACTCTTCTTATGCCATAATTGCCTCTGCATTAGAGCATGATCAGGAAAGTAAACTAGTTGGTGTTTTCTGAGAGCATAAGACTGCCCTTGGGTGGACTATAAAAGATGTGAAAGGTATTAGTCTTGCTGACTGTATGCACCAAATCTACCTAGAGGAAGGTTCCAATACCTCAAGAGAAATGTAGCGACGATTAAACCCCAATATGAAAGATGTTATCTGCACAGAGATGCTCAAGTTGTTAGATGCGGGTATCATATACCCCATCTCTGATAGTAAGTGGGTCATCCCTGTCCAGATTGTCCCAAAGAAGTATGGGATTACAATAATTACGAATGAATACAATGAATTTGTTGATACCCCAATTTCGCATCGCCCGTAAAATATCTATTTTCGTGCTACAGAGCTGAATGTCAGGGAAGCAATTTCTTGTGACCCATATCCTAGTAAAAAACCCTTCTACTTCAATTTTCACCCATACAAAAAAAAAAAAAAAAAACTAAAAATACTATTTATTTTACCCATTTTGCTCCTATCCACTTCATTTTCTCCACACACAAAAAAAATCCAAAAAATTTCTCTCACAAAAAAGAATCCATCATATTACCCCATCATTTCACCCAACCTACTATTCATTTCATTGATATTCACCGCTATTCCTTACTATTCACTATTATTCCCCTAAACCCCACTCACTACCTATACAAATCCATCACCACCTATCTACAACACACACAAAAAAAAAACTCTTTTACTCCAAAAACAATTCATTGATATTTTTTTTCCATCTTCACCTTTCCAAGTTAGAAAATATCTTTCACCATGAAAAACAGTTATATTCCCACAATTCATTAATAACTATAATTCCTTCATCTACTCCCTTTTCAAGCTAGCAAAGTCCTGTAAACAAAAACGCAAACAAATGAAGATACTTTTCTTTGTACCATCAAAACATCCTATTCTCCTAAAGCCACCAATATAGTTTTCTTTCATTCAAAAGGGAAATAATCGTTTGCTTTCCTAAAGTACTTAGTAAGTTAGTACCTTCGGTAGTACTTTAGTTAGTTAGTACTTTATAGTTAGTTTTTTTGAAACCAGTTATAATTATATTAGCTAAAAAACTCAAAAAAATAAATAGTTTGTATTAATCAAGTATTGTCATTAAGTTTTTAAGAGATTAGCATTAAATTGCTAGTACTTTAACTACTTTTAGCATACTTACCTAAAGAAAATAAATCGTTGCTAGGATCTCTCCAAGATTAATATTGTATTTAAGGTATAAGAACCAAACTTCTTCTCTTTTATTATTAATTATGGACTAATAAAAAATGGGTACAAATGGTCTTCCATCCCATATCAAAATCAAATAGTGTTGTTTATGTTAAAAATGACCTTAATTAATCCGTGTTATTATTGATTTCTTTATGTGGACGAATCCAAGTGTGGGTACAAATGGTCTTCCATCTCACATTAAGGGTTGCACATACATACTTGCGCATTTAATTTATATTTTTATGTGGAGGAATCCAAGTGTGGGTACAAATGGTCTTCCATCTCATATTAACGGTCGCACATACATACTTGTGTATTTAATTTACATTTTTATGTGGATGAATCCAAGTGTGGGTATAAATGGTCTTCCATCTCACACTAGAAGTCGGACATACATACTTGTGCATTAATTGATGCGGTTGTTGAAGGAAACACTCCTTGGCTTTATTGTACAGAACCTGATATGATAGAGACTGTTCATGATGTTTTCGGAACCACTGCTTGAAAGAGTAGTGTTGGTGTTTTTGGTGAAAACGTTTTGAGAAATAGAACATCAGAATTAAGAATAGTTGTTGAGCCTGAATTGAATTTAATGATTGAACTAGATCTAAGATCCACCATTCCTCTTTTAAGATAATTGAATAATTGAATTTGTAACCGAGTGGTTGATCTCCCGTGTGGACGCCAATTATTTGTACCTAAAAATTGCTCTTAGGAAAAACAATGTACTGTTGAAGAAATTTTAGGTTCAAGGATCAAAATCGTACAAAACAAATCCAAATAAGTAGGATATTTGTATTTGTTCTGCTTCGGTTACAAAGATAGGAGATTGGTTGATCTTATGGGAGGAAGCAAAGGAAGTTGAAGGAATTGTGTGTTCTGGTGGAAAAATAGCGGAGCTTGAGAATGATTTTCTATCTCTTTTCCGTCTGTGGCTTATTTCTTGTTGTTCTGTTTTGAAATTGGCTAAGAAGCCTATTTATAATGGTTGGTACCACACACTTTCCTTGTAAAGTAGTGGTAGTTGTGGGGAGATGGAGAAATGAAGGTTGTGGGAATAACCGTCCACTTTGTCTCTGGGAAGTTTCTGGAAACTTCTAGACCATGACTCCAGTATCTCTTCAACCGCTCCAACTTACCACTGACTTTGTAACCTCCTTGTCATGGGGTAGTGCTACACCCATTGTTCTGTACACCGCCGGACCAAAAGCCCATGTTTTATCCCCCATTGTAATATGATTTGATGTCTCGTAAGAGTTAGTGGGGTCATGGCTTTAAAGCAATGAGCCTTGTTGTAAAATAATTCTTCTAGTGGATTTTGTACCAATTTTGTCGTAGTAATGGATTAAGTAATAGTGCCAGCTAGGAAGATTGGTGCTAGCATAAATAGAAGAATGGCGAAGCAATAGAAGAGCGTGGCGCGGTAGCAATATAGCGTGGGACCCAGCAGTGGTCGTGGCAGCAGTGATGGCACGTGGTCAAACGAGTTTGGGGCCCATCATTGGCGCCCGGGTGCGCAGCGGAGCTTTGGACCCAGCATTGGCGCTTGGGGGAGCAACATTGGCGCTCGGGTAGGCAGCGGAGCTTGGGGCCCAGCGTTGGCGCTTGGGGGCGCAATATTGGCGCTCGGGTGCGCATCGGAGCTTGGGACCCAGCATTGGCACTTAGGGGCGCAACATTGGTGCTCGAGTGCGTAACGGAGCTTGGGGCCCAGCATTGATGCTTGGGGGCGCATCATTGGAACTCGACGCAGTGGAGCTTGAGGATTGGCGCTTGGGGGCAAAGCAATGGCGCTCGGGTGCGCAGCGGAGCTTGGGACCCAACATTGGCCCTTGAGGGCAGCATTGGCGCTCGGGTGCGCAGCGGAGCTTGAGACCCAACATTGGCCCTTGAGGGCAGCATTGGCACTCGGGTGCGCAGCGGAGCTTGGGACCCAGCATTGGCGCTTGGGGGGGGGGGGGGGGGGGGGGCAACATTGGCGCCCGGGGGCACAACGGAGCTTGGGACCCAACAAAGGAGCTTGAGGGCGCGGCAAGCGGAGCGTGTAGCAACATCATTGAGCGTGGGCGCGGCAACACCAGCGCTGTTGGCAGCTTGTGTGCTGCGGCCAGCGTTGTTGTGGCCCACTTCTACTAGTGCTGTGACTAGCACTTCTCCGTAGCTTTATCTTCGCGACTTTGGTAGCTCTAGCTTCGTAGCTTTGGTAGCTTCTTGGCCTTGATTAACTTTATTGCTTTTGTCTCCTTTGTTATTTTGACACATTTGTGCTAGAAGCGTGGTTAGGGATTACTAAAGCCTGTATTTGTTGTTGCCAGGGTTATTGCCTATATGCCATTATTATTGATATTTTGCTAATGCCTTGGCCATAACTTTGGCCTATGGTTTCTCAGTTTTATGAGATTTAATTGTTAGCATTTATGCTTAACTTTTGTACAGTGCATGCAGAATATATCCAAGCGATTCAACCGTGGAAGTTTGCAACTTGAGATAATGTTTGATTCGATTCTGCAATTAGATGATATGATGTATTTAGTAGTACATTTATTCGAGAATAATGTAAGATCTCATAATGACCCTTATGCCCTTTTCGCTTGTCTTTTATGGTAAAATGATAATTTATCCCTGGTCCAAATATTGATGAATATGGCTTTTCACCTCTAATTATAAAATAACCATTTTGGTCCTTGATATGAAAAATGACTATTTTACCCCTAGGCTGAAAAATTACCCAAATTGACTGTTTTACCCTTTGTTAAAAATCCACCATCAACACTTTGGCAACAACCAAAAGTTCCTATCATAGAACTCCATTAATTTCATGCAAAACACATTATACATTTTTCTCATAAGCGGAAGCATAAAGTATCCCTTGCATTTTCTTAAGATTTCCAGATACTCATTATATATAGGACTAACATTTGTTGCTTTTCTGTGTTATTTCAACACTAGCAGAGCAACTGTCCATGCCATAAATCTTACAACTTTACTTTACTGAGATGTTCTTCCCTGCGATGATGGAAAGTTTCATCTCACCCATTCAAAAGTTCTTTTAAAGAGGATTTCTTGGTTTAAACAAAACACTAAGATTTCCACGGAAATACTGACTATTGCATCATCAACATACAAATCATTATATATATACTTACTCCCACTGATCTTCATATTTATAACTTGACTGAGAAAGAATTTCTCAAATCTGAAGGCTATTACCAAGATGTGTCTTTAGAAATCCATATACTGATCCCTCAGAATGACATACTAAAATCTAATTTTCCTTTCAAAGAAGCCTTTTCGGTTCCTTTGCCCTCCAAGTTTATACAAGACATAATTGCTCCAACTTTCATTTGATGAAGCTCAAAACGGTTATGAGGCATCAAACTCAATAATACAAAAGCGGATACTTATTTGATCCAATATCAAAATTCCTAAAGATATACCACATTATCAGAAGAAACATCAAATTTCCTTACTTTCTAAAATTTGAGTAGATCAACTGATTATGGTTCTTCATATATTGAATCATATCGAATCATCAGGGGAATAATAATTCCATTATTGAAACTATATTTCATAGTTTACAACTCCCACTAGATTGCCCATTAACCAAGCGTTTTCATTTCAACAATTATTTTACTACAATCAGGACAATAAAAAATATACATGTCCATTGGATTAATAGTCTTTATTAATACAATTCCTTCATGCAGGTAAAAAACTCTATCTTATGTTGATCAATCTAATCATCTTAAACTAGGTTTACATTCACTCAAAGAATGATAAGGCTCTTGAGAGAAACTTACTGGAAACTAAGTTTATGATGTCTGCAACCATCTTATGAGTTTTTCACCTACAATATAATGAGCAATTCTTAACCACGTCCAATACAGTAGCACAATTACATTTTATAGAAAAATTATGTACCTTAAGCGTTGTGCATTACACACAACACAAACATTATAGGAATTCGGTTATTTGACGAGAATGTTATCTCCGCTCATCATACTTTATTAAACATACATTCATCATTTCATATGAACTTATTACTGCTTTCACCTTTTCATACGGAAATCTTTCTAGCCCCAGTAACAAACACTATAATCCATGTTTATTACGTGTAGCTACCTATTAAACAAATGTAACTATAATGTGAAAGCCATTGATAAATATGGTGAAACACATTTCCAGAAATTCCCTAACATTCAACATAAAACAAATCTCAAGAAATCGTAAAATCGCATTAAATACATTTCCTTGTTGCTAAAATCTTGCTTTCTTTCGGACCAAAACATTATCTAGTCCGTGACAGATAATGCATTAATAGATAAACCTCAATCTGCCACTGCATCAAAATAATGTGGCTAAGTTGTTATAATATTACTTGATTCAGTTATATGCTTATGCACACTTTTCACTTTATCAAATTTCATGACAGTGAAGTGACCTTTAGTGTGCTAACTAAAGCTAGTCAGTTTTACGAAATTCTTTTTGGAAATATTATGCAACTCATCATCATTATCAAGAGCATAAACATAAAGATATCAAGTTATCATTTAAAAGAATCAAGTGCATAAGCATCAAAACATGCCACAACATAAAATTTTAAACTAAATCATACCGCTGAAACTTCTCCTTTGGGACGAAATTCAAACGTACAAACATTCATTTATATTGGCACCCTATTAACTTTAATTGTCGATGATACATCCTCAAAACCAAAATGTCTTAACATATTTGATTGTCAAGACCATGAGGATATCATATACTAATTACTTCACATAGTGATGTTTTTGGACGGATCACTAATACTGTAATTAATTAGAATATGCAATTGACAACTTCAATAACCACATCTCTTACTGAGTTCATCATTCTTTAAGGGTTATCTTAGCAACCCAATTTACTGGTTAAACTTAATGCAGATCACCACTTTTGGGCACAATATAGAATTTACATAATCATTGCAACAAATGAATAATCAAGTTTTAAAAATCACATGAACATGAAATACACCAAGCTTAAGAATTACTTTAATCATGCATGTCTTATGGATTTCAATAATATTGCAATGTTTTATGCCTCAGACTACGATTAAATTTTAAGTACTTACGGCCCAAGAATGAAGCAACAAAGAAGTTACTAGCATTATGTTACTCATAAACATTTCTACCATAATTTATTATCTTAGTTCATGCGACATCAACATATGACCAATATGCCAACCTTAAATACATAACAATCAAATGGAACCAATACGGCGGCAACTATGTCAACTTGTCATATATTCTCCATCGTCCATACCATAAGCTTGACACCTTTGGGTACCAAAATCACATTTAAGAGAGAATACTTCACCTAATTTTTTCAATAGATGACGTATTTGGACAAATCATCAAAACAGTAATTAGGATATTCAAGCGACTTTGTCACCGTAATTCTTAAGAGAGTTTACCCCTTTTCATTGGCTACTTTGGCAGCACAATCTTACTGGTAAAACCCTATGTCATTCAGTCGCATTGGAAATATATACCGCAAATGGATAAACTGAAACATCAAAATTCTTCCTTTTGGGGAGGAATTGATACACACAAAAAGCTTATCCAAAAATATGACCCTAATTATCGATTTGCTATATCCAGTATTCTTACATATCCATACGGTATGATACCTTTGGGGTACCAAGACCACCTTCACAAAAAAATAAAAAAATTGATTATTTTTATTAATATTTTTTTTTAACCACTAACAACAAATTAGCTCGGAAAGCAAACGACTATTTTCATTCATGAGTCCAATTCTTTTCCAATAGTTACTTTGGTAATCCAATCTAATGGCTAAATTCCATAGGGACCATACACATTAGAGGGTTATACAGGCATACATCTGGTATGTCAAAGAAAATACAACATAATAATATTAGACATAATTTTGTTTAGCCTTCATTGTCGTTCTGGTTCTTACAAACTTCATGAACCACTAAACATTATGCCCACGGAATAACAAACAGTTCATACTATTTGTTCCTTGGATGCCGTAGCAAAATTTCTACGTCACCAATATCATCATCCTCTTTTTTCCAAAGGAAATATATATACTATGAATATCCAATACAACTAAAGGGACAAGGCCGGTCAGGCTAGTCAACTGTATTAAAAATACTAAGTCCACTCAACATTCAGACTTAGTCGGCAACACTTACAATTACGTTGCCGATATAAGTGATGAGTCCAAATCCCCATATAAATCAGGGTGCATATTACGGCTCATCCTATTGATTTAAATTACTTGTAATTAGTTTTCCAAAACTATCTTTACTTTTTTTTCTTTTAAATGCATCAGAAAAATATAAAAGTAAAAACTGGGCACAATATTTTATATCTCCATTAGCACCATTTCTTTTGCTCTTTTCCTTTTCATCCAACAACAACATTTATCTATACGTTAGCCCTGAATAGAACCAGATAAAACTCATGAATCCAAAGAAAAGAAAAGAAAAAAATCTTTTGAATTATAATTACTTCTCCATGTTTTTGATTTTTTTTAAAAGTAATAGCAGCTCACTAAAGCTCTAAGCCTATGATGGCAGAGAAGAGTTCTTGTTAATGAGGCGGTATCAAAGAGTCCAAATTCGACCATGATCTCAAATCTTCAATCGGATTAAGAGATCTTAATTTGTTAAAAGTTAACCCTACAATTCCAAATGCGGTGATTTTGGATATTTTTATGATTTGGGTTATTGTTATTGGTTTGGTATATATTGAAACCGGATCAGAAATAACAATCAATTAGTAATCTCGATTAACATCACCATTAAAGTCATAGACTCCATATAACACCATGTTAAATGATGGAGGTTAACTGATAATTCCCATTGATGGTGTCTAGAATCTAAAGGAAACACACCAACTGCAACTTGATTGAGTGGGCTTTTCTTCGACGGTGTTAATGGAAAGGAGAAGAGGGAAGAAGTCGATGGTGTAAATGGAATGGAAGTATAAAATATTGTCGGTCATTAGTTTCTTTCTATATTTTAGAATAAAGGAATGAGAAAATAAAAAAATTAGAAGTGGTTTTTTAAAACCAGTTAGAAGTGATTTACATCAATTTCGTGACCTCGTAACGTGCACCCCGGTTTATTAGGTGTGTAAAAGTTTGGACTAATAAGTGACCATTCACACTTAATCTAACTTGGATATATCATAGATTGAAATATCCATTTAGGAATTACTAGTTAATCCAATCCACAAGACCCGTTTAATGTGTAGTTTATCCATCCAACTGTTTTTAGTCACTAGTCCAAAAATATATTTTTGGACCAAAATAATTATCCTCGGGTCTAAACACGCGTGAGAAGTGTTATATAATTATTATAAACTCCAAAACTACCCTGATGTCAAATAAAGTATAAAGAAATATCAATAAATCTTTTTCCATTATTCTTTGATCAGATAAGTGTTTTTTTCCTCCAAAAGATTTCATTTTTTTTTCTCTGTTTTTAATCGGCTCTAATCTTTGTGAAGCTTTTTGTCGAGTTCATCAGATCTGTTTTTTTTCCCTCTCTGCTTCTGCTAGTGCTCTGTAATTTAGGTTTTCAATTTCAAATCTGTAAGAAGGAGAATAAGATGATTTTGGTGAAGAAGAAGATTCGAGAATATACAAAATATAGAGGAGAAGAAGAAGAAGAAGAAGAAGAAGAATATACAAATTCATCAATTTTTGGGTTTTGTTTAAACTTTTTAATCTTCTTTATCTTGATTTGATATTCAATGTTAGAAGATGAAGGTTGTCTATTCAAACGATATGATTTAGTCGATTAAAGTGATGATTACTCTCTTTTTTTTTTTGTTTCGGGTTAACACTATTTTCATTTTTATGATTAAAGGTTGTTTATTTCAATATGTACTGTGGGATTATACTTTTTTTTCTTTGGTACATATTTTTCTTCGGTGCATATCAATATTGACGAAGGAAAACATGTATTGTGGGATCATACATTTTTTCCTTCATTATATATATTCTTCAGTACATATCGATATATCTTGTTGGATCATCTGCTCTATTTCTTTCAGTATATATTTTCCTCCAGTATATATCAATATGTACTGTGGGATCATACACATTTTCCTTCACTACCTATTTTCATTCGGTACATATCAATATGTACTGTTGGATCATACACATTTTCCTTTGGTACATATCAATATTTTTTGTTAGATCAATATACTGTGGGATCATACAGTTTTTCCTTCAGCGCATATTTTCCTTCAGTACATATCAATATGTACTAAAGAATCAATATGTAATGTTCTTGACGACTAATAGATATTCTTTTCTTTTTTGTTGATGATTTGCTTGAATTTTCGGTTTTGATTTTGATTTCAGAAAAATGATATTGAATCGTCGGTTTTGATTTTCGGTTTTGAATCTTCGATTTTGAATCTTCGGCTTTGATTTTGATTTGAGAAGAATAATATTGAATCTTCAGTTTAGTATTGATTTTCGACATGGTTTTAGTCCACGAAATTTCAGTTTCAATAACATCCTAAATTTACTCTTTTTAACTTTTTAGACCTCCAAATAAACTATATTTTTCGATGGACCCTAGATTAAATGGATCATGGATCTTTCGACCATTCAACAAATTGCCCAATATACATAGCTGACCCGGACCCATTTAGGATTCACATTTAATCGGTCAAAAATATTATCCATGACCAAGTCTTCCATCATAACACGTCATTTGTGACTCATAAATCAGTAATACGTTGGCTACCGATGGGATTAAATTTAAATAGTCAACCAGGACAGCTGTTAATATTGAACCGAACCATACTCCATTCACACCAAGTCGGTTCAAATTAAAAAAACAACATTGATTAACAGTGTATCTTCGTCATCAATGTTGAAACCGAGTGATATACATGAACATAATAGCATATATCAGTTGCTAGAATTATGAGTGGTGTCAAGAGAGTGTAAGAGTTCGTTCTTGTGAGAGGTTTGTAAACGTGCGAACACCACACGTGTGTGAGGGTTAGTTAACAGAACTACCAGTTACATAACCTCACAGAACACACCTTTGTAAATCATCTTTTTTCATTCAATTCAATTTGATTAAACCGTTTGCAGCACAATGTAGAACTCAATTCTATCATGGTATCAGAGCAACAGTCTCATAGATTTTAATTTCTGAGGGTATCGATCTTAATTCTTCTGCTGTTTCTTCAAATCTTCTTCATATTCAAAAGCTATTTCATCTTCAACTAATCCTCTAATTCATTTTCAACTAATCTTCAATTTAATTGGGTTTTCAGTTTTCACAATTAATTTTTTGTTTATGAGATTAGTTTTCATTCCTAATGTTCTACATTGAAGTTTGATAAGGTTTCCTGTATGTGAAGATTTGTTCCAGACATTGCTGAGAAGTTAGATTTGATCCTGATATTCTACTGCGACGTCTTCAAAGGAATTAAACATGATTCTTAGGTATGAAATTTGATTTTCTCACTTGTGCTCTTGGATTCATGGATTTCTTCTGATTTCTGGTATGGATCTTGATTCTTCAACCTCAACTGTTAAAATTGAATCCTGCTGGTAATCTCCATCTCAATCTGTTGCTTACGTCATACTTGATTTCATGTATTCTGTCTCTACATCATTAGCTCAACAATATTCAATTTCATCTTCAAAAGCAGTTTTCATCATAACTAGTTTCTGTTTTTCAACTAGTTCTTTCATCAAGTCCTACTAGTATTGATACCTGGAGCTATTAGATATGAGCATGCCTATTTCTTCTACAATTGTTAGTTAGAGAGAAGCTTAATTTTGTTTCATTTGATAGTGAAGAAAATCTCTTCTTAAATCGCAGATGTACATTGATGAGTGTGTGAGGTGAATGTTTGTTGCACAACATGTGCTTAAAAAACTTATATTTAGTTCATCCCATTGATGTTAGCTTTGGTACAGTCCTCATCATGTGAGAGGTCATGAGTGAGTTGGCTTGCGAATTTAATGATGAAGCTGCATATGATGTTATGTGATTGAATTTTGGTGAGTTATATAAGTACAAATTGAAGTTCTCTTTGATGAGTTTACATTCAATTGTGAATGTGACCTATGATTCTTTATCCTTTCCTTTATTATTTGTTTTATAATTGAATAATATAAGGGTCATCTAAGATCAGATGAGTATGATCCTTTGCCTTCTACTGTTTAGTTTCTGTATTAGTTTGTGATTTTCTTGGATTTCTTGAATAATGTGGCTACTTCAATTACTACACCAAAATGTACAATAACACAAATTGAAGACTTTGCTTCTTCAATATTGATTCACCTACATCTCTAGTGCAATTCTGGATTTCTTGGATTTCTTGGATTTTCAGTAGTATGAAAGACAAGGTACTACTGGTTCCTGTCACTAGTCATTTTTGAATATGTGTGCCAAACTGATTATTTTGTGCCTACGCCGCTCCAGGAAGTTAAATTGCTAGTGTTATATCTTTCTGGTTCTGAGCAAAGGGAAACCACAATTTCAAGTTTAAAAGAGTGGTTGGGTGATTTAACAATTGGAAATAATCCTGTATTCACACCACACTGGCCCTAATTATTTCTTATCTTCACAGTTTTTTAAGTGTTTCAACTCCTCTACTTTGTGTTTCCTTCCTTCACAGTGTTGCTTGAAATTGGTTTCACATGAACAAGGGACTTGGCATGCTTTGCTTCTTCTCTATCGATCTGGGCTTAGCAGGTCTTGGTTTTCTGGTGTGGTACTTAGCAGGGATGATTAGAGTATTTGACCGCAAGGGCCATGTTTCAAAACTTTGTCTCTTGTTTCTTCCCTTGATTGTTGCATCTCTTGTGGAGTTTTCACGAGTAGATGATTATTGGCATCATTGGAAAGACGTGTTTGCTGGAGGCCTTCTAGGAATGACAGTAACTCCCATTTGTTATTTGCAATTTTTTCCACCTCCTTATGAAACTGATGGTTGGGGACCTTTTTTGCCTATTTCCAGACTTTGGCAGATTCACAACCTGCTGGTGTTCAACCATCATCCTCCATGAACAATTACAATGACATGCAGCTAAACAATGCCGAGTATGGCCGCTTCAATGATCATGAAACAGAGAGGCCTCAACATCCAACTGTTGCCCAGAACGTAGCTGGTTTGTTCCGTCTTGGTTCCAGCATTTCCCAACTGATGTCTCTAATACTGCTGTTGCTCCAATTGCTCATGTGAAGCCTTATGATCCAGAACCAGGATGAGATGATCAAGCCTGATAGGCAGTCTGCACCGTACAAGGGAATTGGGGATTTTTAGCTTCCAGAAGGACAAAGATGGCTAATGGCAGTGGTTTGATGGTAACTTGGCATCTGGAAATACAATGCATCACCAACAACCTGGTATTTACTGTACCGATCATTTCTACACCACCTGCTACTCTGAAATGTTTCCAGGACTCCGTTATACTCTTGTACTTTCTTTAGCTTCGTTTCCTCAATATCAGTTGCTAGAATTATGAGTGCAATCTCAAGGTTTCTTTACAGCCACCATGAGATTGAGGGAGGGTAATAGCATATATCAGTTGCTAGAATTATGAGTGGTGTCAAGAGAGTGTAAGAGTTCGTTCTTATGAGAGGTTTGTAAACGTGCGAACACCACAGGTATGTGAGTGTTAGTTAACAGAACTACCAGCTATATAACCTCACAGAACAAACCTTTGTAAATCATCTTTTTTCATTCAATTCAATTTGATTAAATCGTTTGCAGCACAATGTAGAACTCAATTCTATCAGAACAACCATTAATTTCTTAAACAGTATTCACTTACAGGTCCTGACTTTCACAAAAGTAATCGGTTACTAAGATGTTCATTCTTGAGTATCATAAGAAAGCATGGTACAAACGTAATTGCTAACCATCAGCAAAATAGAACTATACCTTTTACAAAAGCGAAACATTCAGATACTGTTTTAATATTTCTAATGCGCAATTATCTTTATCTGGCATGTCCTTAATTGCAATATTAATAAACAAAACCCATCTTTAAGCACATAAAACAGTGATTCCATATTTTGTTCAAAACGGTACCAACATGATCATCATCATGAAACAATCAACAATAATCACTATCATGGAGGTTAGATATGCAAACCATTAAAACAGGATTATGGTTGTTTCATTGAATTTGGTCTATTCTTATACTTATATGACATGATTAACTCTCCGCATCAGCATCTTCTTATTTTCAAAGAAGATATACAGTAAACCATGATACTCTAGGGGAGTTTCAAACTTTCAATTAATCAAACTTTATCTATTCATATGAATGAACAAAATTATTGAGGATAAATTTTATTCCCCTCTCCATTTCTATTCTAGTTTCTGTTCTAGTTGCTACTTTTTATGATGGTGTTTTAGCAACTACCTTTAATAGGTTTATCATTTCTATTATACTATTTATAGTAGTAGGTTTTTTTTTCCCATCAAAAATACTTAGCCCTTAAGTAAAAGCTCTGTTTACACTTATTTTATCGCTAATTAAAAGGGTTCTAGTTTGCAAATATATTGCTCTCTAACTCAAATCCAAATGGGTATGTGGGCCATAAATCCAACGCATACAGATCTCCAATGCAATGAATTCATGTTAAATTATTGGTATAACAGCTGGTTTGCAATCACGAAACAAATCCATCTACTATATAGTAAAAAATACATCTCGGTGAATTTGTGAAAACGTGAAGATTCAAATGGCCGAGTGATCTAAAAGGGATACAAAAAACATGGCTTCGCAACATGTAGGATGTCAGTGATTTACAAATCCATCCAGCTAAATATGTTGTGGTAAGTTCGGAAGTGTTGTTCAGCAATTTGTTTATCTTTTTACGTGTTATGTTAAAATTAAAATCGTATTTGGATACCACTATATTCTAAAAGTAAAAATATCATAAATTAATTTGAATATTTAATTTTAAAATAACTTAGAAATACAAAAAATAATTTACCTAGAGGTATTGATATCCAAATACCTTATTAATTTCTACCTTTTATCAGGGACTTTTTATTTTTTGTAGTAACTGTTCAAAGTCTTAATTACCGTGGTCACTGTTAATCGGGCATTTGAATTGTCATCTAGAAGGTCGGTCAACTGTAAATTTGAAGGCTCGTTGACTACTATTCCTACGAGTCTGCTTGTCAACTTATGGAGTCAAGTCTATGCTATTCACCATTAAATTTCCAAGTTGGTTCTTCCTCCCTTGTTCTTTCCTCTCATTTTTGTTCTTGTAACAAGGGTTTATTTCATCATCCTGACTCCTGATCATCACTGATTAATTCTTTCAATTTTGAAGGTTCAGCTGAAAGTAGAAGTAAAAAATGGTCAATATTATTGGAGCTGATCGATTTAATGGTAGGGATACATCAGTATATCATTGATATTATCACAGTTTTGTAAATTTTTACTATGATCTTTATAGCATTTATTTATTCAAACTCATAGACGAATTTACTTATTATTGTTTTTACTATGTTTTTGATCTATTCATAGAACATGATGATGAGGCATATGAAAGTGGATATTTCACTGTGAAACTCATAAAAATTGCTACTCAAAATTTCAATCCAGCAAATAGGATTTGTGAACTTGTACGACTTTACAAGGTCTAGTGCTCTCTCTTAATAACATATATCAGAGTGTAGAATTGTTAGTGGTGTTAAGAGAGTGTGAGATTTAGTTATTTTGAGAGAATTGTAAACTTGCGGAACACCACATGTATGTGAGGGTTAGTTAACAGAACTACATGCTATATAAACTCATAGACGTTTCTTTGTAAATAATATTTTCATTCAATCAAATTTGATTAAATCGTTTAGCAGAATGAATGTAGACATCTTTGAATGTTATCATGGTATCAGAGCATCAGTGTCAGATTTTTCTGAGGGAATCGATCCTTCTTCATCACATTGATTCTTCTTCTCTTCATCAATTTCTTCATCTCATATGTTTTCAATTCATCACCGAGTTCTTGAAGAATAATGGAGTTCTTGAGATGATTTGTTCTGAAGTTTGATTTGATCCTGATGCTTTGCTGAAACGTCTTCAAATAGGATCAAGCATGATTCTCAGATTTGGAATTTGATTTAAATCACTTGAGCTCTTGGGAATACAGGTTTGTAATTTTTGTTCTTCATTGAAACTTGATTCTTCTACATCAACTACTTAAATCAAATCAATGTTGTTAATCTCGAATCTCATCTTTTGCTTACTTCAAATTTGACAACATGTGTTCGATTTCTATGTCACTACTTCAACAACATCCAGTTTCATCTTCAACCAAAGATTTACATCATAATTAGGTTGTTTTTTTTACATCTAATTTCTTAATCAAAATCTATTGTTCTTGTTTCCTGATGCCGAAAGGGTCTGAGCATGTTCTAGTCCGCTACACCAAGGTCTAGTTAGGGCGAAAACCTAAAGTTGTTCCACTCGATTGGATTCAGGAGAAGGTTGAGAGTTTGTGGGTGAAAATGATACTGCACATAGTGCTTAACGGTTCATTCTTCATACTTCCAATCTCAATTCTTATTTCAAGGCAGTCCTCACTACGGTGTTGAAGTGTTTTGTGTTTCTAATGATGTTTCTGTGTTTGGATTTCGAATTGGAGTTGGTGTGTGTACTGGCATACATTTTGGTGTCCTTTTTTTTGAGTCTGCATGTGTATTAGTGTGCAGCTTATTGTTCATTTCTATATTAGTTACGTCTTTTATTTTTTAGTTCAAAATAAAAGGATCTAATTCTTGAATCAATTCTTGTTTGGTGAATAATAAATTATGAATCTCAGTGTGTGCAAGGTTTTGTTTCATTGTCTGGTTCCAGATTTTAAGTGCTGGATAATGGTAATTGAAGTAGAATTGTTAGTGGACATAAATATGGTCTTGTTTATGCTGGTGTTGGCTGGGTTGTATGTAGGAATAAAGAAGACTTGCCTGATGAGTTACTCTTTCATATTAACTATCTTGGAGCAGACCAACACATCATGGAAAACTACATGGCTAATGCACAAATTTTGAGCAAAGGTTTAGAAAAGATGGGTTGTTTCTCTCAAAGGAAGTAAGAATACTGCTGGTGGACTTCTCTCTCAAAGATAGTAGTACACACACAGTGTTTGGATAGCCGAGAGCTTGAGACAGTTTGGATGGATTGTTCCGGCATATACATTGCCAGCAGATGCCAGCTTGTTACAGTTCTCTTTGTTATCAGAGGATTTTAGCCGCAGTTTTAGCTAAGCGTTTAGAAGGTAACTAAGATGGAATTCCTGTTACTTGCAGTGGCAGTCCCCATGATAGTATTGTGGTCTTGAAGTAGGAATCTCGGATATGAGGTTCTACTCTAGGGGACATGGCTCCATATCAAGTATTTGTTTTGTTATTGGGGGTCTAGGCAGTGTGAAGTCGGAACTGGAAGCTACTGTATTATTATGAACAGTGAATTAACGTTACCAGTGAACAAGGCGTTGGACTGTGAGTGTGTTCTTGGATTCTGGAACTGTCATGGACTAGTTAGTCTCGTTATTCATTGTATAAATACAGATCTTCTGTATTAACAAAGTTAGTTTCTGTGATTTTCATGTGCACAAGTATTGAGAAAGCTGTGCAAGTGTTTGGCCATTAACACTGTTATGCCAGGTTGTCCCCATAATAGTTGAACGTTTCAAGGCTGAGTGCACAACAAATTTTCATAGTATCTTCACACTGTTATTGCTAAATTTCAGTCTGATAAACGGATGCGCATTGTCTGTTCACTTGCTCTTTTGGTGCTCTTTACCTTCTGCACCAAAATTGTTGCTGCTACATGTTCTTCTTATCATGGTGTGCACAGGTTCTACTATGTAAAACACGGATGGTGCAACTAATACTACAAGTCATGCACCATAGTCTTCTAGGTAGATTTCTCTTCCAGTCCATAGTCTTCTGCACAAAGTTGTTTCTGCTACCTCTGCGACAGGTTTCAACTTCTGCTACTGATTTGAATACAGGAAGATCCAAGTCCTTTGTCCCATCTAGCAGCAGCTGTTGTCTCGTGCAAAACAATGCATCTCCAACATTCCGGCATTTCAAGTACGAGTAATCTGATTCACTACATGTCTCCTGCAACTGTGTCTATCATTTCTACACCAACTACTACTCTGACTTGTTTCATGGACTTCCTTATACTCTTATAATTTCATTAGCTTTTTCAGTCTAATACCAGAGTGTAGAATATTGTTAGTGCAATCTCAAGGTTTCTTTACAGCCACCTTGAGATTGAGGGAGGGTAATAACATACATCAGAGTGTAGAATTGTTAGTGGTGTTAAGAGAGTGTGAGAGTTAGTTATTTTGAGAGAATTGTAAACGTGCGAACACCACACGTATGTGAGGGTTAGTTAACAGAATTACCTGCTATATAAACTCACAGACGTTTCTTTGTAAACAATCTTTTCATGCAATCAAATTTGATTAAATCGTTTAGCAGAATCAATATAGACATCTTTGAATGTTATCATCTCTTTCTCCCCAATTTAATTTGTAGCTTAGATTGGCACTTGTGTTTGTTGACTAGTTATAATCTAACAGGAAGTTCTTCCAGATGGGATGAAAATTACTGTGAAAAAAATAGATGAGCATGCCAATTATGAGTTTGAAAACGAAATAATTGTTTTCTCAACACTCAAATCTTGTTAGATTGTTTGCACACTGTTCGGAGAACAACCAACACCTCCTAGTATATGAGTATGTGGAAGGCTCCTTGGACAACGCACTATATGGTAAGGCAAAAAAACAGAAATTACTGAACTTCCGCACCAAGCAAGTTGTAGTTACATTTGATTGTAGTATATTTTTGCAGGTGATAATGAAAATTTGAGAAAGAGGCTCAATTGGGGCACCAAAATGAGGATATGCCTTGGAATAGCAAATGGTCTTGCTTTCCTACATCACAAGGACGAATCAAAATTGTTCACAGAGATATTAGGCTCTGTAATATTTTTCTCGATAAATTTCTTGATCCCAAGATCTCTTATTTGGGTTTAGCTAAGCATTTTGGAGCAGATGACACGCACTGCAGCACTAGCAGGATCATGGGAGCACGGTAAGATATATATATATAATGTACCTAATTTATAAATGTTCTAGATATCAAATTTCATCATTACTTCTGCAATAAGCATCTAAACAAAGCATGGATGACTTCATAATCCAAACTCTTAAATTCTTGTAGATTCAAATCCTAATTAGCTAATTTCATGCATTTAACAAAGACGATAAAATCTAAACTGCAATTTTGAATTTTCTTTGCCGGCAGAGAATATATGGCCCCTCAGTATTTAATGCATGGTTCAACTACAGAAAAGGTTGACGTATTCAGCTTTGGAGTATCCATACTTGTACTTTCAACACAAAAGAAGAAGTGTGATATCGAAAGAAATGATGATGATTGGTTAAGAAATGATTTGATTTTTGAGGTATCATATGTCTTTTTTTTTTCTTTTTTTGGTCGGTAAAGAATTTGGAGCTAAGGAGTTTCAAACTTAGGTCACTGGTGTATCATCACCATCACCCAATGACTTATCATTGTACTACAGTGATATTCGGCATATCATATCATATTAACTGCCACATATATAAGTAGTGCTTTTTTTTCCTGTGTTGCTTTTATCCTTTCTCGAACTTTAACTCAATAAGATACGGGTTGGGATTATAGGCCAAGGGTTTACATCAGAAGGGAGATCTTCTATCGCTGATTGACGAAGACCTGACGTCGAGCAATTTAGTGAAAGAAACACCATGTTATTGGATTTGGCAATCTTATGTACTAATGACGATCCAAGGTTAAGGCCTACTATGTCAGAAGTAGTGAGCATTCTTCAAGGAAAGATTACAATGAAGACCCCTCTTCCAGTTGATCCACCGTATGTGACAACAGTCTTTTGTAAGGAGTACATATCTGAGATTGAAATTGCTAGCAGCAGTTCGTCATATACAAAGCTGACGCGTGGCGGGTTTGTTTATAAGACTGGGAAGGTGATGGTGATGATACCACTATTTCCTATCAAGTTGCATCAAAGGTAAAGGAAAACAACACTCGTCCTGAATTTCATAATGATTTTGTTTCTGATTTAAAGGCATCTTCAAGTGAAGGAGGAGAAGAGATTAATAAAGTTGAGTATGCTAAACCGTGTGTATAAGAAACACATGAGCCATATGAAACTACATCCTTTAGTTTAAGGTATATTGAGGTTGCAACCACAAATTTCAGCCCGGCAAATAAGATTGGTCAAGGTTCTTCTGGTTCAGTTTACAAGGTCTGCATCCTTCTTCCTTTTTCTCTTTTTTCTACTTCTTAAAATATCTTATTAGCTTGACTCTTAATTAAAAAAAAAACAGGAATTCAACTGAACAGGGTATGGTTCCTAACGGAAAGATGATTGCAGTGAAGCAACTGTCCCTGAAATCTGACCAAGGAAAAGTGGAGTTTTTAAATGAAGTAAACACTATATTTACCTTGAGACACCCAAATATTATTAGATTGTTGGGACATTGTCCAGAGAACAACCAACACCTATTAGTATACGAATACATGGAAAATGGACGTCTAAATCGAGCTTTATTTGGTAAATCATTACTGCACTGTTTTGGTTAACTTCAATACTTGATATACTAACTCAAGGAAATTCAGTTATTCTCGGCGATAGATAAAAGTTGATGGTTTTCGGCAGGTCCAGGGAATTTGAAGAACAAACTTAGTTGGCCAGCAAGACTTAGAATTTGCACAGGAATAGCAAAGGGTCTTATGTATCTGCATGCCGGCAACTCAAAAATGAAGATTGTTCACAGAGATATTAAACTATCAAATATCTTGCTTGATAAAGATCTTAATCCAAAGATATCAGACTTTGGGTTAATCATGCATTACAACAGAGAACTCACACATATTAAGACTGGTCTTGCCGGAACAGTGTAAGTAAAAGAAACAAATATATATAAGAACATTTCTAGGATTTTAATGGTGCCAATGTTCAATTGTTTTATTATCTTTCTGCTTCGTCTTTTCTTTTCTAAAAAAAGTAGTTAAAATCTAAGTGGCCATTCATTGTTTCTAACGGGAGCAAAATTACGCCTAATTGATCACTAATTCTATTTTTGTTTTTTGTTTATCAACAGAGGATATATGGCCCCTGAATATGTGATCCGAGGAACAGTAACTGAGAAAATAGACATATACAGCTTTGGAGTAGTAACACTTGAACTCATGACTGGAAAAAATAGAATTTAATGGAAGAAAAAACATGAAAGCATTTCACTTCTAGATTTGGTAAGTTAATTCCTTTTTTCATCTCTCTCGAAAAGTAAGAGAAGATGGTCTTAAAATTGCAATTAAAAATAATATTACAAGTTGCCATTTGTGATTTAATGGTAAGGAGTTGGAATGGGATTACAGGCCTGTGATTTACAACAAAAAGGAGATCCTTTAGGGTTATTTGATCAAGACGTGAGGATGAACATTCCAGTGAAAGAAGCGGATATGGTGTTAAATTTGGCAATCTTATGTACTAATTATGATCTGAAGTTAAGGCCTACTATGTCAGAAGTAGTGGACATTTTGGCAGTCTTATGTTCTAACTCAAACTGCACAGCAAGAATTGACTATAGAACGAACATTACTGACATATCAAGCCACAACTTAAGCAGTACTACAATGCACTATGGCAATGCTGTTTTCCTCGGATGAAGTGTTTGACTATATTGATGGGGCTGCTACAGGTTCTTCTTCTAATGGTGTACCAGCAGTGGACGTGTTCAACAAAGATATTGAACTTCATCGTGATTTCGTTTCCAATGTAAACGTTTCCGCTGGTGAAGTCAGGAAGAGTGATATGCCTTTAAGCCAGGTGACGATTACGTCTGCAGAGCCCCTGGGACTGAATGCAAAGCCGCAAACTTCTTCAATTTCCAAGGATACATACAACCAAAAGGGAGTACAAAGTAAGCTTGAATATATTGAACCCTTCTTCGAAGAAGGAAAACTCCATATTGAATTTTCGGCTGAAGAGTTTAGAGCTGTATGCGATGAATGTGAGAATTCCTTAGTAGGCTGTTTCGTGGATGAAGATGTCCCCTTCAACATGGACCTAAAAATAGTTGAAAAGCTCTGGAAAGTGAAAGGAGATTTTTCTGTGTTCACTATAGAAAATGGATACTTCGTATTTCAATTCAGTTGTGTTGAAGAAAAGATGAGAGTATTAAAATCAGCAGACCTGTGGCGAATAAGACAAAGGCAATTGATTCTGAAAGAATGGGATTGGAAGTTGATGGTTGAAAGAATTGATATGATATCTCTTCCAATTTGGGTAAAGATTTACAACTTACCACTCTTCTTTTGGATTCCTTCTGTTCTTAATAAAGTTGGGAGTGGTCTAGGGACTCCTCTGTATGTTGATAAAAGGACACAGAACAAACAGCAATTAGCTTATGCCATGCTTTGTATAGAATTTGATGCTAATAAACCATTGCCAGAGACTTTGCATATTCTAGTGAAAGGAATGGAGTGCCATCTGAACTTGGAATATGATTGGAGTCCCTTGAGGTGTGAAAATTGTTGCACTTTCGGTCACATAGATTTGAGTTGTAGACGGAAAATGAAGCCTAAGGGCAACCACAGTGTTGCGAGTAAACCCATCGATCAAATGACTAAAAATTTGATCGATGGTCAGGAGAAAAAACAGCGGTGGATAGTCAGGCGATATCCTAGGGCTGGGCTTAAGAAGGAGCGAAAAGCTAGAAGGTCGCCCACCAAAACTGGCGAAATAGCAAACTTCCGCCCCTTACCAGCGAAACTGTAGAACGTCGCCCGGGGAAAAAAATTTCAGGCGAAATCCCAGTCTCGCGCTCGTGCCTTAAGCGGTGTCCCATGAGCTCGCCCAGTGGGGCGAGATCCAGGCGTGGCGTTTTGAGTTAGGATTACGGGCGAGGGTGTAGAACCTCGCCCGTTAAAGACAGGCGAGCTTCTAGCCTCTCGCCTGTCATTGTAATAAGAAGAAAAACCTAGTCTTCTCCAGCCCATCTTCCTCGCCTCCTGTTTCTCCCTCTCGCCCGCCGCTGCCGCCGTCCCCAACTCAATTTTCACCTGATTTTCGTCGCTCAACGAGAGGCCATAACCTCGTCCCAATTTTGCCGTTGATTCTAACCCTAACTCAACAAATATCAAGGTATATTTGCTACCCTAAAATAATAAAATTCATTGTTTTCTTTTCATATATAGATAATTAAAACGTAAAATTAGTTTGAAGCATGTTATTTAGTTGTTATACTAGCATGTTATTTAGTTGTTATACTATAAACCCATCGTTACAATTTTCGGATTTGTTGGTGCATTTAAATTTGGGTTAGCAAATTAGGGTTTATGTATTTGTGTTATAATTTATTTAGGGTTTTAAAATATGTTTTAATTAAATTTAATAAACAATAACAATATGTTGTAGCTTAATGTGGTGGATGTAAGTTTAATTTTTGGTTGAAAGAAGTATGTTGATTTAATGTTGGTTTAATCTTAATAATGTTGGTTTGATTTTAATTTAAATTTAAATTGTGTAATTCAAAAAGAAATTTGTATGGAATTATTTAGAGTTCTGTTACTTGAATTACATTGGTTATGATTTGGGTGATTGTTGGAATTATTAAAAAGTGTGTAATTGGGGTTAATTTTGAAAGTTTATGCATTTTGTTGATATACTAATTTTATTCCGAACAATGTATTCAATTTTTTGTACAGATGTCTGACAATGTTCCTTCGAGATGCGTCGGGAGAAGGAAAACAAGTAAAAAAACAAAAATCACGGAGGAATCGCCAGCAGAGTCAATGGGCCCCCCGTATGTCGATGTCCCCGGGTTAGAGCATTACACTGTGGTGGAAGAGAGCAACGAACATGCTTCTACCAATATAACCTATTCCACCAACGTCGACTTCAGGTTTGATCACCGAGGTTCTCTGAAATCTGTTTTAAAGACTTACAAGAAAATTTGTGATACTTGTAATAGGGTCCAATTTAGAATTGAACGCGGAGGTTGGGGTAGATTACTATCCCTACCTGTTGTAGATTCGTCCCACGCTTTGACAGATTTTATTATCGAGCGGTTTTGGGATACTACGAACACATTTCATTTTTCTTTTGGGGAGCTTGGGTTCACTCCCCTCGATTGGGTTATGTTGACCGGGCTTAGTATC
The DNA here is from genome assembly GCA_023531435.1 of Papaver californicum. Classification (NCBI taxonomy): domain Eukaryota; kingdom Viridiplantae; phylum Streptophyta; class Magnoliopsida; order Ranunculales; family Papaveraceae; genus Papaver; species Papaver californicum. Next base: position 206,348 of record JAJJMC010003097.1, read on the forward strand.
GGTGTTGGTAGCTCTGTCCCTTATGACCCACAACTTTATAAATTTGAATATGTCCGTGCGAATATCTTTCCTGAACTGAAAGACAGTGCGGTATGCAAGAGGGAAGGTCTTCCGCCACAATGGGTTTCAGGTGCAATCACTCTGAAGTTTTTGAGCTCCTATTTTGATAATGACACATTGATGGCGGCGAAAGATGATAGTGTGATTGCGGATAAAGTAGCGAGGGCTTTTTATATGTATGCTTTGGGGAATTTTTTTTTCCCAAATGCAAAAACATACATTGATGCAGGATGGTTGGCTGCCTTTGATAATTTAGATGCAGTAAGTAACTTCGACTGGGGCGGACCTGCTTTATCTAAATTGTATTCTGGTCTCTCCACGGCGACTAGGGGACAGAAATCAGTATCGGGTCCCTTTCAAATTTTGGAGGTAATTTATTAACTAGTATGCAAATAATTTTAGTTTGATAATTTTTTTTTTTGATGTTGTGAACTGTTGGTTAAATAATTTGTGTTCCAGTTTTGGGGCTACGAATATCTGGGTATTTATCGTCCAACCATAACTATGGCCCAAAACGATAATGAATGGCCCAGATGTCGTAGGTGGTTAGGGACACGCAGGAAGGGTGTTGATATCATGAAGTCTAGAACTGAACTGAATCAGTTAGCAGTTGACGACGTTTGCTGGCAACCCTGGTTGCCATCGGTTAACTACATACCAGAAGAGATTGGTCGGAAAGCAATTGAACTTTCGGGCCAAAGGGTTACATTTTCGTGTCTTGGCAATGTAAGTTTGGTTGTTTTTATTTAGTACGGAGAATTTTTTAAATAACAAATGCACTAAAACTATTTTTGTTTATTTATTTTGTTTATTTTTTTGGGATAAAGCACAATATGTATCTGGGAGATAGGTGTTGGAGGCAGAATAACCCGAGTTGGGGTATTCCCGCCAACCCGCCTAGTTCAATTTCCAACTACGGTGATAAAGACATGAAAAACATGACAACAACAGTTCATGGAAACTGTAGTGATTACGTGCGTGTGGTGGATTACGGGGTATATTTTGAGTACTGGCGACATGTCACCAACCTCAATAAATATGTGACTGCCGTTGACTGGGAGGTTGAAACCTACGGATATGCGGGAGACCGGATCAAACACAACATCCCAAGACCACGTAATGAAGTCCCTATTCCTCCTCCTCAACAATTACCTTATGTAAGTATTTGATGAATTTGGGGAACAAATAGTAGTGACAATTTTTGAATTGTTTTTTTCTTTGGGTTTAGTTGTATTAATTCTCTTTGTCAGGTGGCGGCTTATGATATGGTGCAAGACTATGCTACTTTTACCCAAGAGTTCCGTCTATTTACGTTATCGGAAACAAAGGATAGGATGGACTATATCCTCGCTAGGGAAGCTGAGTTCAACACTTTTCGTGCGCAGACAACCGCCGAAATTAGCTTACTAAAAGATCAGAATTCTTTGTTGAGCAGACAACTAACACAAGCCCGTCAAGAACAACCGATGGGTTTTGCTTCATATGCTAGTACTCCACCTCCCAGATCATCACCGAATGTTCGGCCTACCGTCCCAACTACTTTGCCTCCATTTGTTCCACCTAGATCCAACTCGGGCTGAAGTAAACAACTTTAAATTTAGGGTTTTCATTAATAACAATTTTTGAACGTTTTATTACCGTTTTTTTACCGTTGGACCTAACCTTTAATATTTCATTTTTGAACGTTTTATTACCGTTACACATGGTTACCTTATCCTATTCACCATCCTTTCTACATATAAGTACTTCACCAAGGGAGATACTTTCAAGTTATATTCAATCTTCCATATCCTACATTCATTTAAAATTTATAATCTCCAGTTTTCGTTCAATGGGTGGTTATGAAAATTGGAGCCTCAATGCAGAAAATTTTACACTGGAAGAAGATTTATCGATATGTCGAAATATTGTCTTGCATTATCCAGCTAGGGGAACACCAGATTGGTTCAACGTTGTGATGACACAACAATGGTTAGAAGAAACTCATGTGAAATTTTGTGCCGATACTGGGAATCCCAACAACAGGAATCGAGCGGGGATTTTTGTTCATTATATGTGTATTAAAAGGGAGGTAATTCAATTTTCTTCTTTAGTTGCCAAGGTTAATGAATTTCGTGTTAGGCATGAAACAGACGATGACGTTGTACGTAGATCAACGGAAGAATGGGTTCGATGGAAACGTTCAGAATTCAAATACAAACCTCATTTCGAGATTATAAGGGTTATGGATGAATTTAATCCTTTTGTATTAATTGTTCTCCCTAGTACTGTGAAACCACGTACACCCCCACGTTAGAATATAATCTTTTAATTATTAAGTAAAAGCCTTGTCAACTAAAAGCATTAAAATAAATTTAATCATTTTGTATTAATTGTTCTCCCTAGTACTCTGACAAACATTAAAATAAAATCTTTCAATTATTATGTATTAAGTGTATAGTCATTTCATGCCAAAGCCTTGTCAAC
>JAJJMC010003097.1:208883-244185 GCA_023531435.1 Papaver californicum
GTCAACTAAAAGCAACATATCTCTGACAAACATTAAAATAAAATCTTTCAATTATCATGTATTAAGTGTATAGTCATTTCATGTTACCTTATAAATAACCATACTTCCCTTATGTAGCGATACAAACTTGGTTATCAAACGTATACGTCCATTTTTTCAAACATCCCAAGAATATGTTTAACTATCAAAATGAAACAACCAACTACGGTTCATCTTCTAGCTTCTCGCAGCATATGTCATTTAGTTCTTCTTCTTCAGACGAACAATTATACGATGAAGATAACAGTAGTTATTACTCATCAGATGAGAGTGAAGCTGAGGCCGCTAGTAATAACATGGCAGTTAATGCTGCATTATTGGCATCTAATATGAAACCTTCCCACACACGTACTAAAATACCCAGAAATCGTCATATAGGTGCCAGATGTTTGCATACAGACTATTTTTCCAATAACCCAACGTTTCCCCCACATATTTTCCGTAGAAGATTTAGAATGCGTCGCGAATTATTCAACCGGATTTTGGGTGATATTGTTCGGGTGAATAGTTATTTTCTACCAAAAAAAGATGCTTGTGGTGTTCCAGGCTTAGCCCCGCACACAAAAATTACAGCAGCAATTAGAATGTTAGCATACGGTTGTGCCGCGGATGCAATAGATGAATATTTAAGGATTGGCGAAACCACTATATTGGAAGCAACCAGAAGATTTTGCAGGGTTATGGTCCAACTCTATGAGAAAGAATATTTGCGTACACCAACTGAACGGGATGTTCAAAACCTCCTCGAAGAAAACAAAAAACGAGGATTCCCCGGTATGATTGGGAGCCTCGATTGCATGCATTGGAAATGGGACCGATGCCCATCTGCTGAATCCGGTGCATATACCGCTTACAAGGGAAGCGAAAGTATAATTTTGGAGGCAGTGGTCTCGCATGATTTATGGTTCTGGCATGCATTTTTTGGTATGCCAGGGTCAAACAATGATATAAATGTCATGAACCGATCGTATCTATTCAAAAAACTCATCCAGGGAAAAGCACCAACAGTTAACTTTCAGGTAAATGGAAATCAATATAATATGGGGTACTATCTTGGTGATGGAATATACCCTCAGACGGCAACAATTGTCACAACCATAAAACATCCCGATTCCCAAAAAAAACAAAAATTTTCTGCATTGTAGGAAGGGTGTAGAAAGGATGTGGAAAGAGGGTTCGGGGTACTTCAAAATCAATTTGCAATCATCAAACAGCCTGCAAGAATATGGAATACTGATGTGTTAGCATACATCATGAAAACAGTTATTATTCTACATAACATGATAGTTGAGGATGAACGAATTCCAGGCGACTGGCCCCATCACTATGATCAACGTAGCTTTGGTGCTCCATGTGTCATTTCAAGGGACAACACATCACAACTATCAAGAGTGATGATTGACCAACGTAGACGAGCAGTATTTGATAAACAAATTGGGGTTCGTTTGAGAAATGACTTGATCGAACACATTTGGTCATCTGTTGGGGAAGATTGATATATATTAAGGATAGTTTTTCGGTTATATTTGTTGTCAGGAGTAAATTGAGTTGTAGCATTTCTATTTATTGTTATCTCTCAAGTGCACCCCGTATTTATAGTTATATTTTACTGCTTATAGGATGAGTTCATAGTGTTGTCAAAGAAACTTATTAAAAAAACTACTTATTAAAACTACATTTCATATTCAAAACAAATGCATGAAAATAAATAATCAACCAGCGAAATTGTATATCATAATTCCCCCTAAGGTTGGTTCAATTTTTTCCTTAAAATTTCACCCTGCCTCAGTTCGATGTACTGTCTAGCTACATCATTCATCTGGGAGGTATCCATCATCATGATACGGAATTCCTCATCTGCTTCTCGCCTAGCTAATTTTGCTTCATACTTTTCCTTTTCGCATGCTAATCTTGCAGCAAACTCCGCTTCCCTATGTGCAATCTTCATAGCTCTTTGTTCCGTGCATTTGGCGTTGAAGGTCATTTGCTCTTTAAAAATATTTTCCATTAATTGATTACCTTCTGTATATTTTGCTTTACCTTTTGTCTTTTGTCGTTTGCTCTCTTTTTGACCCATCGGACGGATCAATGTGTTTGGGATATCTCCAAGGTCTTCAAAGGCGCTTGGACCATCTACGTTTAAATCTGGTGTGTCCTGTCCGCCCTGAGATTCAGTGTCGTAATCAGACTCTGCCTGCGATGAATCGAAAACAAAGGTGGCCCTTCTTGAATATTTAATATTTTCTAGCATAACTGAGTAGCAATCTTCGTGCTTAAAACTTCGTCCAGTAGATTCCTTGAAAAGCCTACGAACTTCTGCAGCCTAGTGTTTCACCTCAATTTGTTAGAGGTTATACAAGGATATGGATAAAAGAAATGATCATGATTTTAAATTATTTCTTACCTTATTATCAGGGCCCCATCCCGTATGATGTTCCCTTTCAACTTCAGCCTCCTTTGCAGACATCAACGCCACATCTTTGCTTATAATTTGAAACCGTTTCTGCAGGGAGGTCCAACTACGTGGTGCCATACTGCGTATGGTTTCTTTCATCCGGTCTAGAACACGTGACCATAGTTGTTCTTCACATTGATCTGTACCAATGCTTGAATCTTGAGAAATTGACAAGTGAATTGTACACATCGTCAAATCTTCAACAGACGAAAAATTTGGACCTCTTTTTGTTTGTGGCATTTTACCAATGGATTTCAAATAAGAAAAAACTTTGAATTTTTTCACACCCAAAAACACTATGATTTCAGTATAAAAAATTTAGGCGAAGTTGCGGTATATATTGGGAAAAATATAGCCGTTGAACGGCAAAATAAAATAACGGTAACATAAAATAACGGTCATAGCGATGTTCCAAAGCCTCGCCCGGGTCTAGGCGGGAACCTAGAATCTCGCCCGGGTCTAGGCGGGAACTTAGAATCTCGCCCGGGTCTAGGCGGTGGACTAGCATACCGCGTAAGAGGCAGCGAAGACCCTGGTGTCCGTCCAGTTTTTTTTTTTCTGAGCGAGTTTCTGGAATTTCGCTCATGGATGGGCGAGGAACTGTAACTACGTTTAAAGGAGCGGCATGCTAAAACTTCGCTTGCGTAGGCGAAATGGTAACACTACGCCCGTAAATTTGAGCGGCATGCTGAAACTTCGCTTGTCATCAGGCGATGGTCTAGGATACCGCCCGACTATATTTTCCGTCGTCGACCTTTCGATCAGATTTCATCTGCTACAGGAAAAACCGTCGATTAAATTCCTAAATATAATCGACGGTTGGGGAACCATTTGGGCGACCATCGATCAAAATTAGTCGATGATCGACGATTTGATCGCCCATTGTGGATGCCCTAAGAACCTAAACTAGGTTCAAATTTGTTGCTTGTAATTATTGTTGGCGCTCGGAAAACCAAGATGAACGCAGGAAAGTTTTGAGCAACTTTTCTAACTTGGATTCTAATAATTTCAAAATGTTGCTTGATACTGCACTTAGAGCATCTCCAATAGTGGATGTTAAAAATCCTATGTGAAGATTTTATTTAGACTTTTATTTGTGGGGTTTTATATATATGGTAAAAATAAGAATATTTTGCTCATGAACTATCTTCATTGATATGGGATCCTATTTTTTATAATTTGATTTATAGATAAATAATAAATGTGATTCTTTTTTCCTATTGGCTTAGAAAAATTTATTTAAAAATAATAATTATATAAATAGTTAAAGAAAATGACATGAAGGTCATTATGAAGGTCTAGATAAAATTTTCTTTAAGATCTTCGTGTTTATTTGGTCACCCCTCCTACTTTGTAGGATCTATTATTGGAGATAAATTTTATTTAAATGAAGGTTTAAAATCTTATGTCTCATGAAAAAATAAAATTCCCACCTTTTATTTGTTCTAACTAAAGGATGTCATATTCCTAATTTAACGGACAAGGCTATTCTTCCTCAAAATCATTTCCAACGGGAACTTGAAAAAAAGATGTAAAAATTATGTGGCGATCAGTTAGATTTACATCCTCTACCCTAATCTCTAGTTCAAGAGGATCTCCTATAAGATTTGAGCAATCCATGTCAATGATGCCATCAATAGTTTGAGTTTTTTATTTCAGGAATATATATTTGAAACAGATTTGTTTCATATTTTTTCTGAAAAATCTTCTCAAATATGAGTTTGAGATTCTCGGTAAATAAATCTCCTCCTTTATTCGTTTTCTGATAACAACTAGATATTTATTAGTGATGAAAGTGAAGAATCAGATGAATGAGTAGACTGATAAAGAATCAGATGAAGAGACGGCTGATGACCGATTAAAAAAATAAAAAGATGAAGAGACGGCTGATAAAGAATTAGTTGTATACGTCTATATCTTTATTTCATATTAGTTTTTGTTGTTTCAATTTTTCAGTTTTATCATGATTTTGTGCAGGTGCCAAAGTTCTTTTGCTTGAATTGTCAGTATAAACAACAGTACAACACCAACAAATGATGAATCTAAACATGGATGGTATTCTGATGATACCACTATGTCAATTGCTTTTGCAGATAATACAAATTATGCGTGGCGTTATTTAGAGCTTTCAAGAAGATATGCTATTGAACTTTGGATATAATATTTTAACTCAAACATTCTCATACATGCTCTTCTATATGGTTAAATCGACTAAAATTTGTGAAGGAATCTGATTTATGTCTACCCGCGAACAGGATACTTAGGAAAGAAAAAAAAACTGCTCATCCTATAAATATTGGACAATTATAACATCACTTCCTCATAAAAAATTCCTATATCTAAGGAATTTAATACAAATCAGCAGAGGATGTTTATTTTATACATCCGCATATGAAGGATAAGGATGTGTCATTGGAGATGCTCTTACAATTGGCCAATTAATATATAATATTATAATATATATTTGTTTTTTGAATGGAAACATACATACTGGGTTATAACAAATATTTCTGATACGAGAGATTTCTTTTTATTGCTTACCTAAGATTGTATAAGACTTGATGAACTTTGTTAATAATGAAGATGGTTATTACAAACTTGACTCCTATTCCTGAGGCGACCTAATGTACCTTTTAACCTCAGAAAAAACCTTAGCTCTTTACATAGATTACTTTGGTATTTATAGACATGTATGTTTATACATCGCGCTATTCTACTAGCATGATACATCCTATTTGATGCCTTATCCTATGTGGTGATTTTTCCTTTCTTCTTTTACTCGCACGGATGAACGTTCGTGTTCGTATGATTCAATCTCGTGCAGGTATATCTCGACTTTGCCTTAGTCGCCATCTTGATTTGGGTCTCTTTCTTCCTTCATGCGTCTTCTATCTGTATGATCTTCGAAGCATCTTGTTCTGCCTTGTCATCTCCCTCTGCCCGAGTCTGACAAAGTCCAGTCAAGCATGCCTCTCTGTATCATTTAATGCTCTTCTTCCCTAATTCAAACTCGTTTGTAGATGGAGTTATGGTGCTTTCCACGTGTCCTGATCTGGAGCCGGCGGTAGAAGTTCTCGAAATGTGAGTGGTAACTTTCCAACTTCCTTTCTGTGCTTTTCGTTGTTATCTTCTTTTATTACTAACGCCTTAGGATCATTCCACGTGGTAGGTAGATATTTTGTTACTATAATTTTTCCCTTTTCTTTTCATCTTCCTGAAGGGTAAGATGGGAAAAAATCTGACCTTCCCAATTTTTACCGCTACCACGTCTTGAGGGTTCGTTTCGGTAACCGCCAAGCAACAATTCCTTATACTTTTAAAGCCTTTATGGCCTCCTTACCTAGTGTAGCCGGTTAGTATTCTCTCCTAGGATTTTATTTCCTTTATAAAGGATCCTCCTTGGGTTTCTAATCATAAATTTTTCTTCTTCAACTCTTTTCTTCTATGAGTTTTCTCTGAAGCTGTCAGTTTCTCTGCTAGTGTAGTTTGATCGTCAAGTGACATTGTTCTTCACCATCCTTGAGTAATCCGTCACTAATTTTTTTATGGTGCATCAACAAAGGGATTCGTAATCTTCTCACAGGTTTGTGGTTGTTTTTTTCTTTTTCTTTTTGATTGTTCTTCTCGGCATGCTTTACTTTCCTCTGTATTTGATTCTTTCTCCTGCGTTCTTTCAAAAGATCGCATAAACCATCTCTATTAGAACAAGAACAACAGTATCTTCAACGTCTCGTTGAAAAACATAACCTTCAGAGGTTCAGGGTTTCTTATGCTAATCCTAATGGCTCCAAGGGCGTAATGTCTCTTGACCTTGCTAGACAAACTTTTCTCCGAATAAGATCATTTTCTGTGAGGGCCAGTTGAATGCTGGTTTAAGGTTTCCTCTGTACGATCCGAGAGATTCTTTCCGGTATAAAGTTCTCGCTCGTAACAATCCTGCTCGTGCGATCTTTCAATACTCTGGTAACTGGTAGCGTTTACTTCATGAAGCTGCTCGCATAAGCCAGGGTCGCTGCAACCCTTGAACTGATCGTCCAGTTACTCCAGCTTCGTATGTCACGAGTAGAGATCAACACTTGTATACTCCTGGTAATTTTCTTCTTAATTACCATTCTCCTCAGTTTTTTCAGAAATTCCAAGGGTGGGACCTCATCGTTAAAAGCAATAGAGACGCTTCATTAACTGGTCCCTACATTCTCCTAGATGAAGATCCTCTTACCGCCCCCTCTAATAGAAATCTTCACAAGTCTAATGATAATAATTTGTTTAAGTGCCCTATTGTTATCGAAGGTCCTTATGTTTTTGGATGGGTCTCTCCGAATAGTAATGTTCCTGTTCGTGGTGTTGATCCTGTTCACGATCATCTATCTAGTTATCGTCCTTGGGAGTTAATCTGGAATGAGAATAGCCAATGAATCGTCGTTTTTTCATACGTGATGAGGAGGGCGATGAGGAGGAAGAAGAGGAGGAGAATTTCCCCTTAATTCTCAAGCGCGGGGCTTCTGTTGGATCCCATGTTGATAAGGTAAAAATACTCTCTTTTCGTGTATATATACCTTGCCCCTGTTTTTTATCTTATCAAACTTCTTGTCTTTGTGTAGGATGCTGGAAAAAAAAGATAAAGAGTGTTGTTGCTGACTGTGTGGAGCATATATCGCCTGGTATGCCGGAGGTTCCTAGTGGTTTAACTGCTGGAGATACCTTTGTTGCAGATACCGGTGCAGGTGATGTTTCTTTTAAGGTTTTGGATGTTAGTGTTGAACTTGACGATAATTTCGACGTCTCTAATGAGGATGAAAAGAATGTTGGTCCCAAGCAGGATCAGTTGATTGATCCCCTTCAGGAAAATATCGCTCAACTTGTTCCTATTGTTGAAGTTAACCCTATTGTTGGCTGTGAGAGGGAGTCCACTGTTGTTAATGTTGGTGGTAGTGGTGGTGAAATAATTGAGTTTGGTTCTATCGACAATGTTCTTGTTTCGTCGAGTTTTACGAAGATATTCACGGTTGAAGTTGTCGCTGCTGTTCACCCATGTATAAGTCGAGTCTTTGATCAAATGAAGCTAATGGTACAATTCAGATCGCTTCTTGCATTCTAATTTTGCAGTTTTGATATTGCTCAGGCTCTGATGGTCGTTTTTTGCTATCTTAGAATTGGAACTTCGGGTAGGCTATGAAGATGGCATATGAAGTTGAGCGAGATTGTGCACATAGTTTGGGTGTTCAAGGGGATCAGCTTCGAATAGAGTTTCGCGATGCTCGTGGTGAGTTTTTATTTTATTTGTTTTCTACTTTGTTCTTGTTTCATTTTCTTAGTGCTCTTCGAGGCGATAGTTTCCGGTATACCATATAGATGCAGTCAGGGTAGGCAGAGGTTTAAGACGTAACTATGATATTTTCCAAATTGATCTAAATCATCGCAGCACTATCATCGCCAATCTAATATACGAGATTAGCTATCTGAACCAGGATATGGAAACTTTTTGTCGTCGTATTCGAGAACAAAATACAGAACTCGCCAATATTCGATACTCATTGGGTTCAAGAGATTCTCGAATCCAAGATCTTGTGGCTTCAAATGAGAGTCTTTTGAAGTGAAGAACTTACCAGGCACCTATCCCGCTTAAGTATGAGCGAGATAAGGTGACTTTTAGTAAAGCCCAATCTGACATTAATAATGCTCAGAAGGAACTGGACTCTATGCATAGAGAGTTAGAGAGGCTGCGCGAAGATTATAATGATCACATGGCTAACTGTGCGAGTAGTTCTACTGGGGTCTCCCTCAACGAGATTCGCTTTATCACATTAAATTCTTCTAAGTTGGATACTGAGAGGACTTTGTAAGATGTAATACTAGAGGTGCAAGGTAGTTGGTCTTCGATAGGTTCGTGCTATATATCATGGTGGAATCGTGTATTTATACTTTGCTATTATTTTTATGTGCAGGTGCGCAGAAGAAGGCCAATTTGTTGGAGGCACAGCTGGCTCAGTGATAGACATATTTTTGTGTATGATTTAATCGCAACTATTTATATTGTTAGTACTCGATTTTGTATTTATTATTGTTTTTTATTGCTTTTTAGGTATGTTTGGAGAAATGTTAAAGGAACACTCAACTTGGATTAAGGCACCCACACTTTGGTTAAGGGAAACCACACCTAAATTTCAAATGGAAAAGTTAGCTGGAAACAATTCTCATACTTCACGTGAACAGGAAACTCAAGCTTAATTTGGAAACTCTTTTTTAATGGAAATCTCCTAAAGTTGGGAAAGTGAGTTGTTTGGGAAGGAATTAAAAAGAGAATGATATCGATTTCTTCTCTTAGTAACGTCCAAGAATCGAAATCAATCGAAATCAGGAAAGAAAATTGCTTTTCACGGGAAGAATTTTGCCAAGAATTTAAGGAAGTTCTGGACGTAATTTGGGGTTGTTTTGTGGTTGTACTCTATATATAAGAGTCCATAGAGGTCCAGGGGAGAGGAAAAAAAAGTTTGTGAAGCTTAGAACAACCAAGAACAGCGTGAAAAAAAGTGAACAGAGAGAAGAAGTTGTGCTGCTACACCAACGAAGAAGAAGAACATATTATAGAGAAGAACTGTCATTCATTAGAACAACAGTCCGTTCTTTTTCAGCCACACCAAAGAAACCGTTTTTTTCTCCACTCTTTAAAAAACTTCTGTAACAGTTAGGGGTGTTCACAGCAACACTTTTGAACGTATCTAATTGACTGTGAGCATTTCTTTTCTCATTGTAAGCAATTTTTGAGTTATGAAATCGATTTTTGAGGGTTTTGCCATTACAATGAGGAGCTAAACTTCATCTCTACGTAGGAAGCTACTTTTCCAACAAATATGTGGTAAGTATTTAATTAATTTATGTAATTTATTTATGATTAATTGCCTTGATTAAAAATTGATTTAAAAGATTTTTGTTAAGCAATTGTGATTCCGTTAGATGGTGCATGCCTCGGCTTAGGTCCCTAGATGCTCCATGCTTTTGTCATACAGTTGTTGTTTTGAAAATCTATTTTTGCAATGATTTAGAATCAAATTAAAATGTTTTAATTGCATGATTAAACTTAATCACTTTGAAATTGGAAAATAGTGGAATCCTAGCCTCATTTTTTCTCCCAACTTTAAAAAAATATTTGAGTTTCATACTTTTAGTTTTAGAAATTAAATTTAAAATCAATCTTCACAAGTCTGAGTAACGAATCTTTATTTACCACTTTAAAATTACATCACTCAGGCGTTGGGTGCTAAGACTAATGCTGAGGATCGCCTTGCTACTGTTACCAAAGAGAAAGATGACCTTCAAGAGAAGTATCGTCTGTCATGTGTTCAATCAGAGGCCCAACTTCTGAAGCTGCAAATTGAACTCAGGGTCGAATATCAGAAGAATATGATGGAGATCTTCAGAAAGAAAGTGCTAGAGGATCGGGCAAGGCAAGAGCAAAAAAGGATTGCTTGTGAGGTCCAGTGTGCTTCAGCTACTGCTACTCCGGTGATTCCATTTACTCCTTCTTCTCATACTCTTCATTCTGAACTTAATGATGGTATTGGTATCTCTCTTCAGACTTCAACGACATCCACATGCCCAAACGCTATTGTCCCTTCAATTGATTTATCTGGTGTTAATGTCGTCGCCTTCTCCGCAAACGTTGATATATCTCAATCCATTTAGACAAATGTAACCAGTGAGAATACCAAGGATCAGGAGAAGGAAAATGAAGGTTGGTCTTCAATTGCTGGTGTTGTTCTTGTCGCTTTATCTTCTGCTCTCACTGTGTAGAGTTTTTGTGTTTTTTGGAATTTTTGTTTTTTTTGGATGGGTTTGTTGTATGCCCATTTTAAACTCAATTATGTGCCTTGGATGGGTGCTTTATCTGATTGCCCTGAATCTATGCATGTATTTATCTACTATTCGTGTTGGTGTTAATTAACCTTTCTTTTTCTGCTTGCTTGTGTATCTGCTGCTTTTTCTATTTCTATGTTATCATCGGGACTGAGCAAAAAAATACAACTTAGCCACAAAGTATAATACTTGTTCCGATTCTTCTGCGATGTCTCGATGCACCTTCATATGCGATCTTTATCTGTTTTGTCATTATACAGTCGTACCTCATTGCTTCGGCGATGTATCGTTGTCTTACCAATGACATTTAAAGTTGTCGTTGCTGTCTAACTTTCACCTGCAATGATTTTTGTTCATATGCTTTGTACATCTGTGTTTTTATTAGTTTGCCCTCTTGGCATCTTTGATATTTTTTCTTATATCACGCTCCAGACGTACTGAAACTTTATATCTATAGATACATGTTGGGACCTCTTCCTATTACAGGGTCCATCCCCTTAGCTCCCCCATTGTAACCATCCTAAGTAGGTTCTTATAGAGGGCGGTGCCCTTGACAGCCAATCGCACTGGGCCTTGTGGATTGACTTGCCCGAGCACCTCCATTGCAAGACACCATCCGGTCTTTATCTCGCAAATGGAATAAGTCTTAGCTGCAGATGTTTGTACTCACTCCTAGGAAGGGTTACAAAATATTATAAGATAACTTAGGTATTAATTTGTATGCATGTACTCATCCTCGGAAGAATAGCAACATCCTATGATATGGCTTAGGTCTTAATTTGTATGCCTGTACTCATCCTCGAAAGGATGGAAACATCTTATGAGATGGCTTAGGTCTTAATTTATATGCCTATAAGTAAATTTTGTATGAGAGATGGTTCAAAAATATTTTATTTTATTTAGAAATCATATCATCGTTACAATATATCATGGATAATATTTCTTTAAGTGGGCAGCATTCCATGGATGTTGCAATTATTTCCTTTCTGGATCTACCAGTCTATATGCTCCTTGGCCAGCTTTCTTGATGATTGTAAAAGGTCTTCCCCATTTTGGTGCGAGCTTCTTTCCTGCTTTGTCCCTTTGGTGCGAAGGAATTTCTAAGAATACTAATCTCCTGGTTGATATTCTCGCTCGCGTACTCTTTTCTCTTATTCTCTCCCGAGTCTTCGCTGATAATTCTCCATATGGTGGAGCGCGATTACTCGATTTTCTTCCTAGTCATCTAGTTTGGATAAAATGAGATACGAGTTTAGATTTTTCTCCCATGCTTCCGTTTTAGTGTTGGAATCATTACCTCTGTATGAAGGATCGCCTTTGTTTCGTACGTTAAGAGAAGTGGTGACATCCCTGTTGTTTTTCTGCTGGTTGCGTGATACATCCAGAGAATATTGTATAATTGCTCACACCAAGTCCCATGGTGATCATCTAACTTATTTTTAAGGTTGTCGGCAATTGTTTTGTTTGTTGCTTCAGCTTGACCATTGCTTGCGGGGTAGATCGAGGTTGATTTGGCTTTTCGAATTTGGTAGGTGTTGAATAACAGATCTATATTCTTTCCTTCGAATTGTTTGCCATTGTCAGACACGATCATCGCTGGGATCCCGAATATCCAAAATATATTTCTGAAGATAATGGTAAAGACGTCTTTATCCATGATTCGTTGTACTGCTTTCGCTTCAACCCACTTTTTAAAGTAGATAATCGCGACTATTAGAAATCTCCTTTGCTTCGTTTCTGGCACCAGTGGTCTTACGATGTCAATTCCCCACTTTGTAAATGGCCAAGAACTAATGACAAATTTTAGTCTTGTTGCTGGTGCATGGATAACTTTGGCGTATCGTTAACATTCTTCACATCTCTTTGTCATCCTCGCTCATATATGGCCAATAATAACCTTGCAGTCTAGTTTTGTGTGCTAAAGATCTATGTGAGCTATGATTACCTCCATCACAGTAATGCAGCTTTGTCATGATCAAATGTCCCTCTTCCTTGGACAAGCACCTGAGCAATGGTCCTAGAAAGGATTTTTTATGAAGGATTCCATTTCAGACTTCATAGATCACTGATCTACTTCAAATCTTACGTGGCTCTTTAGAATCAGGTGGTAGCAGTCCTTACTCGAGATACTTACGAAGTGGTGTTCTCCAGACTTCTGTAGATTCTTTTATTGGATTGGTTATCATCACCTCGATGGTATCTTGTGTCGGTATAGATGACAGCAAGATTCTTCCAATTCGTACTTCCCTGATTTCAGGATCATTCATCATGGAGGAGATCTATGCCAAAGCTTCTGCATGTCTGTTATCTTTTTTACCAATGTGCCTAAACTTGATGTTCCCGATCGTTGATGTATATGTTTGAACAAGATTAAGATATGCTTGTAAACATGGATCAAAAGTTTGATATATTCCTTCAATTTTTCTAACGACAAGTTGAGAACCACTGGTGAGTCTGACCTCTTCAATGCCCATTTATTTGATTAACCTGAGAGCATGAACGACAACTTCGTATTATACTACATTGTTTGTGGCAGGAAATTCCAATCTAAAGGCTTGCATAACTTTTTTCCTCCAGGCGATATAAAAACTATCTCAAGTCCTCGACCTCTTCTTCTATGTTCTTGGATCCATCAACAAATACTTCCCATCGCTTCGGGTTGCATGATTCGAGTAAAACAGACTGATTCTCGTCATCTTTGCTCATGCCAGGTATTTCCTCGACCTCTTCTTCTTCGAAAAGGGGGAAGTCGGCGAGGAAATCAGCTAGAGCTTGGGGTTTGGTGGCTGTGACGATTTTGTACTGTATCCCGAACTGTTTGATTTGCGCACTCCGTTTGGATATTCTCCCAGTCTTCTCCGCACTTTTGAGAACTGCTTTTATGGGTGACCTGGTCAAGACTTAATAATATGCGCCTGAAAGTAGGGTCTCAGCTTATGAGTAGCAACTAGCAATGCTAGGATCACTTGTTCGATCTTTGTGTAATTTCTTTCGAAAGATGTGAGCATTTTACTGATGAAGTAGACTAGTTCTTCGACTTTGGACTCCCCTCGAACTAGGACAACACTTATAGAATAAGATGTTGCAGCCAGATACAGATGTAGGATTTCACTAGGGCCGGGCTTTTGCATCTTCGGGAGTGTGGCTAGATATGTCTTTGTATTTTGGAATACGTCCTCACATTCGTCACTCCACTTGAAAGCATCATTTTTTCTTAAGGTATTAAAAAATGGCTTGCATCTTCCCAGTGCTACTAGCCTTCCATTTAGTCTTTGCACATTTTTGACTGTGGCTGGCGATGGCATTTCTTGTATCACTTTAACTTTGTCTGGATCATCTTTGATGCCCTCCTTGGTTATAATATAACCTAAGAATTTACCTGATGTGACACCAAATATGAATTTTGCTGGATTGATCTTCATTTTTTAGTTTCCCATCTGAGCGAAGATATCCCTGAGATCGGAGACATGATTTCATACTTCTTTCTTTTTACCAGCATATATTCGATATAAACCTCGATGGTGTTGTGCACCCACTGATCGAACATTTTCTCCACGAGTCGTTAATATGTTGCCCCTGTATTTTTTAATCCGAATGGCATTTTTGAGTAGCAATACAAACCTCATGGGGTGAAGAAAGACGTATGTTCTTGATCTTCTTCGACTAACGAGATTTTATTATAGCCTGAATACCCATCCATCAGAGAGAGTTTTTTATATCTGTTTGTTGCATCCACGAGTTGGTTAATGCTTGGTAGAGGGAAGCTATCTTTTGGGCAAGATTTATTCAAGTTGGTGAAGTTTATGCATATTGGAACTCCTCATGTCTTCTTAGGTACTATCACCATATTTGAGATCCACTGGGGATACTTCGCCTCTCGAATTATTCCTGATGCCATCATCTTCTTAAGATCATTCTCCACATCTTCATGGTACGTGGGCGCCACTTTTCGTATTCTCTGTCTATTTGGTCAGATGATGACAACATACCTCGGGGTTAATACCTGGCATATCCTCTATAGTCCATGCGAACACATCGATGAACTCCTTTAACATCTACACTAGCTCAACTTCTTCTTTGCTCGATATCAAGAAACTTATTTTTATGGTTTTGGGCTTTACAGGAGTGCCAACGTTAATCTTCTTGGATGTTTTTACTGCTGTGAAGGCTGGCTTTTGTGCTCTTAAATGATTCATGTACTGTAATTGCTATGGGAGTTGGAGGTTTTGTTCTTGGTTGATGCTTGGCTCATCCTTCCGGTTAGCTTGTTCTTCTAAAGACTTGGTGATTGCTGCATCGATTTCAGCTTGCACCCGCTCATTTTTTATCTTCCTTCATTGTGATCGCTTTTCTTTTTCTACCCCCCGTGCATCTGGGTGTCCATTTGGTTACAGTACCTTACTTCTTCGGTATCTCCGAGGATTTCGGCTATTCCTCCAAGCGTTGGGAATCGTATTCGCTGATGATATATCGAAGCAACTCCTTTGATACTGGCCACCCATGATCGTCTGATGATGGCATGGTTTGATGACTAGACATCTACAACGCAGAATATGGTGATAGTGTTTGCCATACCTAAGTCGATCTTTAAAGTGATTTCTCCTTTTGGTTTTGATGCTGCCCTATTGAATCCATATATCGTGTAGGTTGATGGTTTCAAGTCTTCATCGACGAGTCTCATCAGCTTGAATGTATCGTAGAAGAGGATTTCGACCGAACTTCCTCTATCTACTAGGATTTTTGGTATGGCGATGCTTTCGACCTTCATTATGACTACTAATGGATCATTGTGGCTTCCCGTTTAAGGGAACATCTTTGGATGAGAAGTAGATGGGTCGTACCATCCAGGGCTCCATTGGTCCATCTGTGGCAACACTAAAAATTTCCTCACTTTGGTGATTTCGCTTATGGATTCTTGTCATGATTGTGATTTCAAAACTTGGTTTTTTTGTTTCGAAGTGTGTGATGGTGTTGCACCCGATATATGGGACTTCTCCTCCGATAGTGACGTGGGGTACGTACTTGATGTCTTGATTTGGTTTACTGACGAACTGTTTTTCCTTCGTCTATTAGGCGTTGGATTTCGTTCTTCAAATTGCAGCAATTGTTCGTGGTATGTCCTGCATTTCTGTGAAATTCGCATCATCCACGATCTTGACCAGGCATCATAGGTACAGTTCCTCAGTTGAAGGGGTAGATTACATCACTCCTTATTTTTATTTCGACCAGGATCACTTCGGACGAGGCATTGAGAACGGCGTATGTTTATCCTCAAACCATTTTTTTTCCAAGTGATGTTACGTCTTCCTCCAATGGTATTTCTTCTTCAGATTCTGTGTCTGAACTCGTGAGTCCATCTTGGGGTATTTCTTTAGTTGCAGCCTCTCCTGGCTCACTTCCATTGTTTTTTCGCTTTCTTTTGTAGGTCTTTATTGTTTTTGCTTTGTTTCCTCCATTCATATTTTACCTAAGATTGAAAAATAAAAGACAATTTTATTGCTTTTTTCTCGAGCTAATCTCTGTTTTTTGACATTTTTCGAAATCCGACAAAATAACAAAGTCTCCTTCAAACCTTCCTTGTCTGCTATATCAGACTCTGGTTTGTTTTTTCCCCTGTGACTGAGCATTTTACCCCCCTCTGAGGAGTTAGTTATGGGTAAGACAAAAAACCTTTTAAATACAACATCAATTTCATCATAAATCATTCCCAAAACATATCTTTCTTTGAAAACAAGAAAATTTTTAGCCGACATATGCGCCACCATTTTTAGTGGTCCCTCTTACTGAGGTTGTGTTTTACACTTACCTCCCCTTTAAGGTTTTTCCAAAGACATATCTCCCAAAATCAGGTTTTACATTAAGGTGAGTCTTGATCTAAGCCTTAACCAAAATATTCAAGAAAACACTTAGGTTTTTTGGGTTCAGATATCTAAAAAAAAAAATTATCATTCTCTCTATGCTTGAGTTTTTTCTTCTAAACCTTATAAGCCTTTATCGAGCGTCTTCAAGCATATTATTAACATGTTGCTACTCTTTCGGTCTTATTATTAAGGATGAGCAAGCTTCTATGCATGTTCTTCGGTTTCTTCTTAGTTAGAAAGTAATGAGAAAGAGTTTCAAAAATAATGGAGAGAATAAAAGCTATTGACTATTAACCAGAAAGTTTAGATGACAGGATTATAATCAAGTCCATGTTTCTAGCGCCAAATTGTAATAGCCATTTTTCCATCTACACAATCAGAAGAATATATAACTTTTGATCAAAACTTTTGATCTAATCTTTTGAATGGAAACATACATACTGGATTATAACGAATATTTCTGATACAAGAGATTTCCTTTTATTGTTTACCTAAGATTGTTATTACAAACTTGACTCCTATTCCTGAGGCGACTTAACGTACCTTTTAACCTCATGAAAAACTTTAGCTCTTTAAAGAGATTACTTTAATATTTATAGACAGGTATGTTTATACACCACGTTATTCTACTAGCATGATACATCCTATTTGATGCCTTATCCTATGTTGCGATCTTGTCTTTTCTCTTTTACTCGCACGGATGAACGCTTGTGTTCGTATGCTTTAATCTCGTGTAGGTATATCTCAACTTAGCCTTAGTCTCTATCTTGATTCGGGTTTCTTTCTTCCTTCGTGCGTCTTCTACTCGTACGATCTTCGAAGCATCTTGTGTTGTCTTGTCGTCTCCCTATGCCCGAGTCTGACAAAGTCCAGTCAAGCACGTCTCTTTGTAGCATTTAATGTTCTTGTCCCTAATTCAAACTCGTTCGTAGATGGAGTTATGGTGCTTTCCACGTGTCCTAATCTGGAGCCGGCGGTAGAAGTTCTCGGAATATGAATGGTAATTTTCGAACTTCCTTTATGTGCTTTTCGGTGTTATCTTCTTTTATTACTAACGCCCTAGGATCCTTCCACGTGGCAGGCATATATTTTGTTACTACAGTGTTGGTTGGTCATCTTCGTTCTCTCAAACCCAAATTTTGAAAAATCGATTCTAATACGACCTATATCTCACAAAAAGAGAGATTTTCACTTTTTTATTTTACCTGAAAAAGATAAAAATGTCACTTTTTATGGTGTTAATTAATTTTGTTCTGTTTAAGTCTCACTATTTTATTCTAGATTACTAACTAATTGTTATATACATTGGTTGCTAGATAAATTAGTGCATAAGCTAAATAACATTTAAGAGACAAGTAGAGAGAAATTGGGAGAAGAAGGATTTATATTAATGCTTCTTGGTGTAGTTACAAATGAACTAAGTACAAGGTATATATAGTGATGGATGCATGTATCACTTTGAGATAGAGAGACAAGTACCCTAATTGCATCCAAAGTAGAAGGCCAAGTGCCTATCTTGCATGAGAGGTGGAGGTACAAGTGCCTATCTTGTATGAGAGATATAGACAAGTTCATAGCTTGTATGTGACATGAGACAAGTTTTTAGCTTGCTCCTTTGGACACACATTTTTCCTACAACATTCCCCCTTGTGTGATCAAATGGGACTTCAAAATTAATGCCTCACTAATAACTTGGACATGGAAAAACAGAGTGGAACAAAACCTTGACATACTTCTTGGCATGCTGTGTCTCTTTTGTAGTGTCTTACATGTATCTAAATTAATTGCCCCATTAAAACCTTGTCAGGAAAACCCATAGGGATAAACCTGAATTAAGGGAAAAAAGTACGATATTTAGAAAACTTAAGACAAAGTTGGCCTTGCACATGTTGTAGAAATCGCATCATCAAATGATCCCCTTGATGTCGATATTTCTTCATGAATTGCATATCTTGTATTATTGTTGTCTTATTAAAAACCTTGTCGAGTAATCGAAAACTCTGTGAGAAAAAGTAACCTCGGTGAAGTAAA
This sequence comes from Papaver californicum, assembly GCA_023531435.1. Classification (NCBI taxonomy): domain Eukaryota; kingdom Viridiplantae; phylum Streptophyta; class Magnoliopsida; order Ranunculales; family Papaveraceae; genus Papaver; species Papaver californicum. Next base: position 227,124 of record JAJJMC010003097.1, read on the forward strand.
AGAGTTCAAAACGCTTTTGATGTCAATCATTGTATCTTTATATGCTCCCCCTGATGTCAGCATCTCTTCATGATTTGTTGTTGTTGTCTCATTAAAAACCTTGTCGAGTAACAAAACCCTGTGGGGAAAAGTTACCTCGAAAAAGGGAAAAAAAGTTTAACATATTATTAGATGCCCCCACTGATATAGAACAATCAAAGCATGTTTAGGAGTTCAGACAATTTCTTTAGTCTTACTTATGTAATCACGAGCTTCAGATAATTCCTTTAGTCTTATAACTTTCACATGTAATCATGGAAGTTCGGACAATCTCTTTAGTCCTACACTTCTCACATGGTTTTCAAATGTGGACTTAGGCAATGACTTAGTAAATAAGTCTGCCACATTTTCATATGACTTTACTTTACTGACTTGAATGTTTAGAAGACATTGTTGTTGCTGATTGTAAAAGAACTTTCTTGATATATGTTTCGTATTATCACCCTTCATATATCCCTTGCTTCATTTGTTCAATGCAAGCTGCATTATCTTCATAAATGCAAGTTGGCTCTTCAGTGGTATAACTCAAACCGCATGTCCCTCAAATACGTGTAATGATATACTTTAACCATATACACTCACAAACCGCCTCATATAGGGCAATGATCTCATAGTGGTTCGTGGAGGTATCCACAAGGGTTTGCTTGGTCGATCTCCAAGATATCATTGTATTCTAAACAGTGAACACGTATCCAGTTTGGGATCGACCTTGGTGTGGGTCTGAGAGGTACCGAACATCAGCAAAACCAACCAAAACATTATTTGGGGTTTTAGAATAAGGGGTTGCAAGTACATTAACAGCTCTCTTTTCGTCTTCATAGGGATAAAAAAAACCCAAGTCAATGGTTCCCTTTAGGTATCTAAAGATATTCTTTATACCATTCCAATGGCGTTGCATCGGCGCTAAGCTCAATCTAGCTAACAAGTTCACTGAGAACGAGATATTTGGTCGAATGCATTATGCTAAGTACAATAATGCGCCTATTGCACTTAGATAGTGATATTCAGCTCCAAATACATCTTCATCATCTTCCTTTGGACGAAATAAATCTTTATGTACATCCAAAGTTCGACCAACCATGAGAGTGCTAGCAGGGTGCACTTGTCCATATTAAATTGCCTGAGTATCTTTAGGACATATGCAGACTGGTGGATTAATATTCCACAATCTCGGTGTTCTAGTTCAAGTTTTAGACACATTCGAGTTTTCCCAAGATCTTTCATCTCAAATTCGGATTTCAAATAGCTTGCGGTTTTTCTTATTTTATCAAGAGTGCCTATTATGTTCACATCGTCGACATACACAACTATAATTACAAATCCGGGACTTGTTTTCCTTATAAACACGCAGGGGCACAATTTATTATTTGTATATCCCTTCTCAATTAAATAATCAGTTAGACGGATATATCACATCCGTCCGGATTGCTTTAATCCACAAAGTGAGTGTTTCAATTGAATTGCAAACGCACTCCTTGGTTTAGAGTCACTTGATTTGGACAATGTAAGCCCATGTGATCAATATCTCCATAGAGATATGCTGCAACCATATCCATAAGCTGCATTTCAAGTCCTTCTGAAACTACCAAGCTAACTAAGTAGCGGAACGTTATGACGTTCATTACAGGAGAGTATGTTTTTTCGTAATCAATACAAGGGCATTGTGATAAACCTTACGCCACAAGGTGAGCATTATACCTCAAGACTTTATTCTTCTCATTACGCTTTCTGACAAATACCCATTTATATCCTATATGATTTACACTTGATGGGGTTAGCACTACCACACCAAATACACGTCTCTTTGCCAGTGAATCTAGTTCAACCTGGATTGCATCTCTCCATTGAGGCCAATTTGCTCTATTTTGGCATTCTGCAATAGAGCGTGGTTCGATATCATCGTGTTCTATAATCTCTCTAGCAACACTATATGCAAATATATCATCAATATGCGTGAAGGATATTTCCATCAATACATGTGCACTTTCACAATCCATGGAGATTTCTTTATTTTCTGGAATCAATTCGAACTTCGGGGCGTCCCCCGATAATGATTCATGAATATAATTATAATCAGAGACAATCTCTTGAGATGGATTATCTGCATTGACACCTCTATCTAAGGTGCCTTGTCCCTTATCGGGGATTTCCAACCTTGCAGGAATGTTTGCAGCTGGTATGTATGATCTCGTCACTTTAGCGATATCAGTAAATGCATCAGGCATTGAATCAGCCACATTCTGAAGATCGATAATCTTTTCACTTCACTTACACTTTGTGAAATGCGGAGATCTAGATGAGATAATGTAGGAACACACCACGACAATTCCTGTCGTTACTTTGGGAAATCCTTTTCCATACCTCCCCCAAACGACGAGAAGGTTGTCTCATCAAAGTGACAATCCGTAAATCTTGCGGTAAAGAGATCGTATGTCAAAGGTTCTGAGTAGCGGATAATTTTTGGGATGCATATCCAACATAAATACCCACTCGTCTTTGTGGACCCATTTTAGTACGTTGTGGGGGCTTAATAGGCACGTATACGGCATAACCAAATATGCGTAAATATAAAATATCAGGTTCATATCCAGTTACTAACTGGTACGCAGAAAATGGTTGGTAGAAGTGGGTCTAAAGAGAATAAGTAGTGTTGCATGCAATATGACATACCCCCAGGCAGTAATAGGCAGGTTGGAACACATAACCAATGCCCTAGCTATCATCTGTAACCTTTTGATGGTAGCTTCTGTGAGACCATTTTGAGTGTATATGGGGTACAAGATGTGTTCTACGTTAATTCCATTAGACGCACAAAAATCATCAAACCCTTTATATGTAAATTCTCCAGCATTATCAAGTCCGATAGACTTGATTGGATTATCAGGGTGGTGAACTCTTAATCGTATAATCTATGCTAGGAGCAACATTTCTTGTGGACAACAATGCAACATGTGACCAACGAGTCGAAGCATCAACCAGAACCATAAAATACCTCAATGGTCTGCATTCTGGATGTATAGGTCTACAAATATCATCTTTTATTCTTTGTGAAAATGGAATGTTTTGTTTGGTATCTTTAGCATAGGATGGTCTCGATCTTGTCTTTGCTAAAGTACAAGCTTTGCAAAATGACTAACGTACCTTCGACAAGAAAAACGAAGAAGAATGGGATATGGGGTTCGCTTCAATTACTTTGGAAGACGAAGGTTGCACTTCTCTTACTTTAGAAGGCAAAGATTGTGCATCAGTTACTTTAGAAAGCAAACTGTTACTCTGCATTGTAACAATCTTTTGTCCCATTTTCTTTTTCATTCGAAATAAGGGATGTCCGTATGAGTTCCTTAAAACACGGATCATCACATTACGACCTGGGTTCCCTAGTCAATCGTGCCAAAGCTTGTATAAGTCACAGGCCAACAGCTCGTTGGTAACGACATGAGATTCGATAATCCTAATAGTGGTAATGTACAATCCACTAGAGTGACTCATTAGTTTCTCTAAGATGTGTTTCCTTCCGGATTCACTAGAGGATACATATATATACTCAATTTCATTCTCACAGCGAGTTTCCAAGTGATAACTGTTTGCACGGATATCCTTGAAACTTAACAAAGTGCAGTTAGCTCTTGGTGCATATAGAGCTTCTGTGACTTTAATCATTGTGTCATTCGACAACAAAAATTGAGCAGTACCTCCCCCATTATTACTTCTGATGATCCAATCATCGTAGTCACATATGTATTATAAGGAGTAAAATCAACAAATAATTATCGATTTCTTAGGATAGTTTAGCTAAACATTCAATTTCTCCTTGAGACATTCCTTCTTTAGTAGTTGTCCTTGATTAAGTGAAAAAAACCAACAAAAAAATTGTATATGAAGGATCAATAAACGGTTATAATAAGGTGCTGATAACATGTTTAAGTCTTACCATTTTCTTCTAGGTTACTAACTAATTATTATAGATATTGGTTGCTAAATAAATATTAGTGCATGAGCTAAATAACATTTATAAACAAGTTCAGAAATATTAGGAGAAAAAACATTTCTATTAATGCTTCTTGGTATAATTACAAATAAATTAAATACAAGGTATATATAGTGACTTTAAACTAGAAAGATAAATGTTCTTATTGCATATGAAGTAGAAAACTAAATACCTAACTTACATGAAAGATGGAGGAACAAATATATATTTTGCATGAAAAGTAGAACAAATATCTATTTTGTATGAGAAGTAGACACAGATGCCTTATTTGTATGTAACATGAACCAAATATCTAGCTTCCTCCTTTTCACATACATTTATCCTACAACATGCTCATCATTTAACGCTCATTTTAAAACGCAACCACGTCAAAGCTTATGCAGCACGTTTGCATTTATTTATACACGTGTCACATTGCATGTTGAGCACCATACAGATTTCCACGTATCCACATAAGCAAGCTTTATAATTACTCTGAAAATGCAAGTAGATAACATAACATACATCTCCACCTACACTTATCTAAACACCTTACGAATACATAACGGCAGATCAAACTCAAAACAGAAATAGAAATAACAAACTCAACCGTTGGATTATTTTCTTTGACGTCTGTGATCAGTATCTAAACCCCACCCACGAATCCCAAACTGCAGTTCAGCAGCAGCAATCAAAAAGTCAACACCTTGTTGTGGAGTCAAGATTTCAACAACAGTCTTGATAGTTTTCAACCGTAGATTCTCAGCCTTTTCCAAAACCATTACTATCCGTTGGATGTTAGGCTCATCATCATCATCAGAAAACAAAGAAACAAGATCACCAGCACTTTCTTGCCAATGTGAAAGTTCAGTACTAATCTCATTCTCTTCTCGGACTGTTTGACACTGCAAATCACTAACCCGACTGAGTTGACTCGGTGAGAGATCACCTAAATCACCTGTTCTTTCTCCACGGAGTAGATCAATCAGCTGAGCTTCGAATCGGACACTTGACTCGGTATACACTAGGTGGAAGAGTGTCGTGGGTCTCCAGCCAGAAACCCATTGGAGAGAACGTTCTAAAGAAGTAGTCCAGGAAGCTGAGAAGATGGAGAAAGGATCGTGTTTAGCGGCATGAGTTTTGACTCTGCAGTAGTCGTCGTAGTGAGTCATGACTCGGTTGATGAGTTGGTTTGTTTGATTGTTGAATTTTTCATTATCTGTTGGGGAACTTGAGGGTTTTGGTGCTGAGACGAGCTGGTGGAGATGAACTTGTAGTTGGTGAAGCCATAAATCGTAAAAACGATCAAAAGACGACATCTTACTGGAGGAGGGATGAATTTGAAAGAGAGTGAGCGAGGAAGAGACTGTCAAATTCTTCTGCATGTAAGAAACTGAGAAGAAATCGTGCATTTATACACCGCTACTGATTTGGAGTTTGTTTCATTAATTGGGCCGAGATATGCTGGGTTTTGTTGGGTTTTTGGTGCTGTCAGAGAATGGACAATTTGGTCATGGTCATGGTCACTGTGGGATGTTCCAAACTGGAAACAATGGGCACACTACTGAGACTGAGTTACTGCACTGCATAGGACTGTTTCCACCCTTGAATACTGAGGGTTTGAGAAAGCAATTCAGGTGTGTTAACCGTCGTTTCTGAAGAAATTCTGACCATTGGTCGGAATAGTTTGTGGTTCCCTCGTGCTATCGAGCCATCAACAGAAAAGAAAGAAAGTTCCTAATACTTGTAAGTTACAACTTACAACATCGACTATTCAGAGAAGTGACATGAAACCAACACCAAAATAACTCCTAAAGTGAACCATAAGCTACACCAAAAAGTCTCCATAAAAAATATCGTGGCAGAACATCTAACAATATCAGATGAGAACGTTTTAAGTGGCAGTTTCACGCAACAGTACTCACGTTTAAGTACTGTAATCTAAAATGTACTCTTCAATCAACTTTCACAGTGCCATGAAACAACGAGTTTTACAGAATATACTAAACCTTGGCAAAAAGGACTTCGCGTGGCAAGGCCTTGATTCTTGAGGTCCAAAATCCCATACCCTTGAAAGAGGTATAAGAAGAAAACGGCAATACTTTTTTATGGATAGAGAATATGTATACTAGAGATAGGGAGTGCGTGACTCGTGTATTTACATTTCTTGTAAGTCCTGGGCGGACGGTTGCATTATGTGTAGTTTGACGGAAAATAAGTTATATGTCCTGAAACCTCTAGAACTAGAATGGTTATAGAGAACAATAGAGAACAAGTAAGATATTGGGGTTGGGTTAAATGGATAAAGTTTTAAACAGTTCAGCCTAATATTACTCATGTGTTAGATATAGGACCAAAAAATAAACATTTGGTAATTTTAATTTTTTGATCGATAAATGAACAGATGGTAATTCTAGACATTCTGATAGTATCTTCACCACGCCGTCATTCTAATAGTATCTTCACCACGCCGCAGATGGTAAAATTAATGAATGCTGATAACTCGATTTCCAAACTTGATAATAACACCATAATTCATACCGATAGATCAGAATGAGAGAACTATCAAAGTAATTAAAGGACTCATGTGATATAGGGGCACTATCGACTTTTTTTTACCTATTATGAGGAAAAGTCTTTGACAGGAAAATTATCTCTCAGGTTCTTATTTATTCATTTTGCCCTAATTTCATTTTCTGTATTCTTTTATTTCATATTCTCTACATTTATTGTAATAGCATACAAAACTTATCTAAAGTTTTAAACTCAAAATTAACTAACTATACCAAAACCCTATAGGCTATAGCTAATTCTTAACTAATTAGGCACATTTTATATAACTAGCTAACTAGCTAATTGATCATGACTTGATCATCACGATCTTTTTTCTTTCCAAGCCTCCTCATTTGTATTTGAAGCACTAAGAAAGCAGCCATGAAATCAACACATTGTAAAGGAGTAAGTATTTCCAAAACCCCTTTCAATGCCTTGAGTCTAACACAATCTGCAGTCTTGACAATTTTTTCAAACCCACTTAACAAAACCTTCAATGCAACTTGTACTAAGCCTTCAACTTCACTTACAATCTCACCATTTCTAACTCTACTCTCTAACCTTGCTAACTCCACCATTTTCCTATCAGCCATTGATACTTGTTGCCTCTCCATTTCTCGTTCTACTTTCTCTTCTTCCAAGCTAGTTCTTATTTTCAACTTCTCAATCCTTTTTAACTGATCTTCAGTTAGATTAATGAGACTTGTGCCAGGAACTTTTGCATGATTCAATGTGGTGAGTAACCGATACAGGAGTGATGGCTTCCAACCAGTTATCCAAAGGTAAGCATTCTCAAGAGGGGTTAACCATGGTGGAGAGAAAAAGCCTAAAACATCTTCATGAACACATGCCCATTTTGTTGAATAATATCCTTTGTAATGGTTCATGATTGTAGATATAAAAGATCTATGTTCGGTTTCATGAGATGAATCTCTTTCAACAGAGATTAGTTGTTTTAGATTTGCTTCATTTTGGTGTAACCATTTCTCAAAAAACTCAGTGAACCTCACTTGAACTTGAGTTTTCATTTCTTTTGTTTACTCTCGTTTTACATTTGTTCATAGGTGATTTTTGGTGTTTGTGATGGTAAATGGATCAGGGTATTTATTTACTTTGGAGAGAAAAGGATCTGAACAAGTTTTTGTATGTAGAGACCAGGTGGAAGATAGAGCCTAGGTCCACATCACATGTTTAAAGAACTGCGTGGCCTTTATGCATGGCTTACGATTTGAACAAAAAAATGCAAACGTCGAGATTTCATTATTATAGTACTAAAAGGACTTAGACTAGCTAGCAGAGATATTAGAAGGACCATTGTTTCAACTTTTTCTCTATGGATGTTTGTATTTTTTGTTTCACTCCGACTGCTGACCCTCCCGAAGAGCCATTGCGCGTTTATAAAATGTATGATACGAACAGATGAACTCTTCTTTTCATGCACTAAGTTGCTGCGAAATTTTGCAAAAACTAGATAGGTGGCCTTTCATTATACTGAAATATCACGGATTCGTTCGTAAACCTAGGGGCCAACTGAAATTATTCGCTGCACATTAAGAAAGACGGTGGATTCGGTGAATTTGAGGGCGATCAAAAATTAATAAGGGACGACTAATAAAATAAAATAAGGTTATTTTGAAGTAATCTTAATATATCCCTTATCCATATATTTTTTATAATGATTAATCTATCCTTGTTTAATTAGTGTTAATTTTGATTAATTAGTTAATTAAGTTGGTTTAAGTTAGTGTTATATGATGAATTTGAGTTTTAGTTTTAGAATAGAAATAGAGAGTGTGTTAGAGAGGAAGAAGAAGAAGAAGAATTTTTGGGAAATCAGATTTTACTTAAATTCAATCACAAACATGGATGGGTATGAGGAACAAGGTGAGATTGAACATGAAAAACATAATATTGAAGGTTCAAATACGTTTACATACGACGATTTGGGTTATTTGTTGGATGATCCAAATTTTGGTGTGGAAGAAAACCTAGACGATGAATCACATCAAAATGAAGATAATAATGCATCAAACAATCAGGTATTGTGTTAAGAAGCTCAAAACCCAATTTGTATGCGTTTGTATGTGACCGGAAACAAAAAACATTCATTTTTACATGCATTTAATGCCATGGACGTCCCATAATCGGTAGTTTATGGTACTCCATAAACTACGGATTATACGTTTGTTCCAAAATAATCTAACAATCGGTAGTCTCGTGAAGTTTACTACCTACCGATTATACAAAATCCCCAAATTGATTTTTTTTTTAATTTATTTTTACATAATCGGTAACTTATGAAAACTTCAAGAACGAGACAACAAGCATTGTAGAGGGGTCCCATGGCCGATTAAAGAAAATACTAGTCGGTAGCCAAAATGGGGTCGTGTTGGCCCAAGAAGCAATCCATGAGTTCACCAATCGTGACCTCACTAAGATTTATGGTTCAATGGAAAAAAGTCGGCATAGATTCCCTTTGGCACATTTAAAACATAAAAATCTTCTAAGGGGTATAGTTTACAAAGTTTCTGGGTGGACAATAAATTTCATGATAAAACAATTGGACTTGTATATAGATCACGATGATGAGACTACGGCTTACAACTGCAAGACGATGATAGGTATTGGACTCCCGTGTCGTCACATGCTTGGAAGGTATATTGAAGTGATTGACATTAATGATATTCATCCTTTTGGAAGCAATTAACTTTCACTCCAAGCACCCCGACGGTTGATGGTGCGTCGTTCGTGGAGAAGGAAATATTTGCATGAATACTCAAGCGTTACTCTACTTCAAATGGGGCACAAAAGCAAATATTAATGCACTATTTAGAGGAAGCCCTTCACCCCTGTCAAAAGGTTGTTCAGGAACCAATAAAAGGAAATGCGATGGGTAGGCCGAATACCGAAAAGCCGAGGTCAATTCAAAGAAAAGAGTTGAAGCAATGGTTATCTAGTCATCGGGACCTTTCTAGGCATGAACATACTGAAGATGAGTATGACGATTTTCCGGCTCCAGCGAAAAGTGGTCGTCCAAGGAAGGATCAAGGTGGACCAAGCTCATGGAAAGTCAAATCTAAGGTCTCTACGATTCCTTCCCAACTAAGTCAAACCCAACCTATACACAATGAGTATTTGGAACAACTCCCTCTACTCATTATACCATTTGTTTTGTCCACCGACGATGTCGATGGGGATGGCAATTGTGGTTTCCACGTTGCTTTGAAACAAATAGAAGACTTTAGTGAGGCGGTTACCGAGAATATCACCCAATGACAATATTTAAGAAATAAGATGGCCGCATAGTTATTGTAGGATAAAGAATTTTATATTGAAATGATGAGAGAATGAGATAGACATGGCAGAGAAAAAGAGTTCAAAGAGTTATATACTCGTGTAAACTGCCGAAACGGATTGGAGGTGGTCGGATCCAGGTATTGGATGGTAATATCGATATGTGGGTATGTTTTAGCGGATGTATTGAACTGTGTGGTATATTTTTCTGTCCTCCTTCATCAGGATTTAATGTCACATTTACACCCACAAGGACGGTGTGTGATGAGTCGGTCAAGGATAGACGAATCATTATGGCTTTTGTTAATGGCAATCATTTTATCGGTTTAAGTTTAACGGATGATTGTCCATTACCTCCATTGACTAGGTGGTCAGATTACTTCCCAACTAACCATTGTACGAAGTGGTTGAAGCAATACGAGTCCAACATAAATCGTTGGGATCGTTTAACAAGCTCAGTAAAGAACTTTGATTTGAACTAGGATGGTGAATAGTTGATTTTGAATATATATTTTCAACATAAATGTATACAAAAAAATTATTAATGCAATGTTTTGTGATCGTTGAAAAAAAATAATTCATTTTTTGCATGCATTTAATTCCATGGACGTATGATAATCGGAAGATAATGGAGTAATATATCTACCGATTCCACCGTAATCGGTAGTTTAAATATTTTACAAACCACCGATTATGAAAGTTGCCCCAAATTGGAAATCGCATTTTTTAGAAATTCCTGAACACTCATAATCGGTAGTTTAAATTTTTCTTAAACTACCGATTATCATAAGTAGTCACAAATTGGAAATCAAATTTTTTAAAAAATTTCAACATTTTGTACAAGCACAATCGGTAGTTTAAATATTTCTTGAACTACCGGTTATCATAAGTAGCCCCAAATTGGAAATCGAATTTTTTAAAAAAATTCAACATTTTGTACCAACATAATCGGTAGTTTAAATTTTTCTTAAACTACCGATTATCATAAGTAGCCCCAAATTGGAAATCAAATTTTTTAAAAAAATTTCAACATTTTGTACAGCATAATCGGTAGTTTAAATTTTTATTAAACTACCGATTATCATAAGTAGCCCCAAATAAAATCGATATTTTAAAAAAATTTCAACATTTTGTACCAGCACAATCGATATTTTAAATTTTTCTTAAACTACCGATTATCATAAGTATCCCCAAATTGGAAATCGATTTTTTAAAAAAATTTCAACATTTTGTACAAACACAATCGGTAGTTTAAGAAATTCTTAAACTACCGATTATCATAAGTAGCCCCCAATTGGAAATCGAATTTTTATAAAAAATTTCAACATTTTGTACAAGCACAATCGGTAGTTAAAGAAATTCTTAAACTTTCGATTATCATAAGTAGCCCCAAATTGGAAATCAAATTTTTTTAAAAAATTTCAACATTTTGTACAAGAACTACCGATTGTGCTTGTACTACCGATTCTCATAAGTAGCCCCAAATTCTTAAACTACCGATTGTGCTTGTAACTATCCCAACGGGTTTTTTTTTTTTGAAAAACTAGTCGTTGGTAATTAAACACCATAAAAGGAAACTATCCCTTTCAAGGTGATTCTCATTCTCACATATCCCTTTCATTCCCAATCTCCCCTATCCCTTTCAATCTCATTCTCATTCTCACATATCCCTTTCATTCCCAATCTCCCATATCCCTTTCAATATCATTCTCATTCTCATTTTCATTTTCCAACTCATTCTCACCCGACCCTTTGAAGCACTAAATATGGTAACTCCATACACTACTGATGAAGATGTTGCCATTGTTAGATCGTGGGTTACGATCACAACGCACGAGTACGAAAGAGTGTACATTACCCAAAATAACGAACCCGTTAATGAAGATTGGATGGTGGATCAGACATCCGATTCTTGGTGGAAGCATTTGTTTAAGATTTTTGTGGGATTAGACGGAAATCAAAATTGTAGGACGTTCAAAGTCATTAAGAAAAGGTTTGAGAAGTTGTTTCAATGATTGAAAGCTTTGAAACAGGCTCTCGCCAAATATGAAACTATCCATGGGAAGACGTTTATGCATGAGGATTGCTATCGCATTTTGGAAGAAAGTACCTTGTACCATTTCAACCTATATGCTTAAGTGTTTAAGTGTAATCTAATGATTTATTGTATTTCATTTCCTTTAATGTTACGCGATGTATGCCTTTTCGATTCAATGAAATGATTTTGAGTTCAACTGTTTTACAAAAGTAATTAACTAATCAGTACAAGACACCGTTTAATCAGTACATTATCGGTAGACAAAGTACATTAAACTCACCCAATTGTTCATAATCGGTAGTCTAAAAATCAACTTAACTACCGATTGTGTATAATCGGTAGCTCGGGCTCTACATAATTTACCGATTGTGCATAAAAAATGGAACATAAAAGTCTATGGACACACGTACAATCGGTAGTTACATAAAAAATTAACTACCGATTCTGACTAAATTTGGGTACATGAATATAATCGGTAGTTTATGACCAAATTATAACCTAAACATAACTACCGATTGTGCATGATGTTCATGAGCAATGAAGAACACTAACATAATCGGTAGTTTAATACAACCTCGAAGAGCAATAAATCATTCCTCAAACATGGGATTTTGGTAATTATTAGTGAAAGATTTTTTAATAATTATTTGATTAGTGAAAGAGTATTTTAGTATTTTTATATACCCCTAGATTATCTCTTAGTCACATCCATATAATTGGGTTAAAAAAATCACTTCTGATTAGTTTTTGATCGCCCTCTAATTCGTCAGGATTTTTTTTTAATGATCGATAAAAATCTGGAATCGAGAGTTTCGAATTCAGATTATTAATAATTGATATCGACGATTAGTTTTGAATTAGGTCATTTCTCCTGGTGTTTCACTATACTGACATCGGCATTGCATTAATTCCTTGGAAATTTTGAGAGACAGAAGAATTGCTTTTAACTGTTTATTGCAATAAATGTAGAAGACAGCCAAGCAGATATTTTGAGCCGACAAATTCAGTCCTGTAATATTTTAGTTCAACAACACTTGTCAATGAATGAGAGCCAAGCAGTTGGAATGAGTTCTGTAGGAGATGTTTGTAATCATGACACGTGATTTTCTCTCTAAGTGAGGTGCCACAAACATAGCAGTGGGTCACCCTGGCTATTGTAGTCGTGGTGCGATATTAGATGATTTTAAATCCAACGCACCGAAAGGTAGACTGACAACATGCTTCGTGCATAACAACTTGGAATCGGACCAAATAACCGATCAGGGACGCATGATTTGTCTTTGGATAGGGCTGGAATGTTATTGATCTGCAAGTCGTTCGAAGGCTGCAAATTTTTCTTTTAAATGAATTGTATAATTAGTAATCAACTATAATTCATATAGAAAACACTAGACGGATAAACAAACAAAGGTAAAACAAAATAAAAAGGGTAAGTTTATAATAAAAAAACTTTAAAATTTCTATTTAGATTGAGTCTATTTGGCACATATAAATAGTGGGTGTTAATTGTTGGGAAATAAAAATGGTTATTACTAAAATTAAGAGTTTATTTCTTAAATTAATTTTATTACTATAATTAGTTTGATGGGTGCTAGGATCACTAGTCCAAATTTGGGTGGAATTATAACCATCCATTTTCACTTCTTAGTGAATGAGAAACTTTTGGTTATCCCATATTGGGCAAACCAAGGAGGAAGTTCATGCATATTACCACAAACGTTCTATATAAGGAAAAGAACTAGTGGATTGGATATGGACTTGGGAAATGGACTAGTGGGCAAATGCATACATGTGCGGTGCGAACCGAAGCACCGCAGGCCGCGGGCTTGCGGTGCTTGCGTGTGCTTTTACGTGTGTTTTTGGCGTGAGCCTTGGCGCGATCCTTGGCAGCCTTGGTGCGAGCCTTGGTGTGAGCCTTGGCGTGAGTTTGATGTGTGCTTGGCGCGTGCTTGGAGTGTGCCTGCGAGTGCACACGTGTACCCATCAATGAGAAAACGTTTCTTTACTTTAAATAAATATTTTACCGTTTTAAATTAAATGAAAAATAACATCATAAATATTTGTTTTAATTAAAAATCTTAACGTTTTGTTTTAATGGGGATTTAATATTTCAAATTAAATTTTTCACCGTTTTAAAACTCAAAAGATTACTTCTCCTATAAAAGAACAACAATGCTAAGGTTTTCGTTTACCCCAGTCGCAGCCACTGTCCTGACGACTTTTCCCCTCTTCCTGCTTTGATTTGCGCACTAGAATTTACTTTCATTTTTCATACATCTTATGTTAAGTTCACAACGGGCCAACGAGCTTTGCTAGCTGGGTTGGTATCAGGTGATTTATCCTGAATTCAAGTTTGTCACTGAAAGGGTATAGCAGCATCTTCCTGAAGGTGTACCTGGCAAATATTGAGTTAAGGGCAGTCTGTTGAACAGGCGACTTCACCTCTCTGTGCTTGAGTGTGTGTACTGCTTCATTCTAACCCTCCCTTAATCATCTTCAAGTTCTCTGTTGTTTGTGTTTCTCTGTTACAGGAAGGTACTTATCCAACATTAAATTTTAATCAACTAATACAAACGTGTATGGACTGAATAATTATGGGCTAAAAAGTATATAGATAGTGGACTAAAAACAAAAATAATCCTAATATATATGCAAAAATATTGTGGGCCAAATTAAGGGACACACTGGAGCCTCATTTAGTCCATTCATAATCCTATCCCTGTAATTGGCCATGTAGTAACCATTATGGATCGATAAATAAACAACTCGAAAACAGTCTTTAGTCGCCCAAAAATGCTTTCCATGAACCCACTCGGGGTGTAAAACGTGTCGTCCAATTGAGCACAACGTACGAAGTTGGATGTCTAAAATGTTATGTATGTGTTGTGTCAGAGGTAAGGTGTGTAGTACAGTGCCGAAAGAATATTTGTGTTGTACCGTATTATACTGTGACGACGCAGTTATATTATTTTTCTTTAATAAAATATTTTTTAGATATTTAATTTGTATAATAAGTAATTTAATAAATTTTTAACATAACTTAATGAATTTAATGGATGGTGGTGGTTGTTCAGTGGGAAAAAACCCGCTGAAACTAAGGTTGTGAGCAGCTGGAAGGGGATATAAGACGTAGCCTTCTTTTTCTTTTTTAATACATCCCTATTTCCAAAAAAAACACTACCATTTAATACTGATATAATATTTTACATTAATTTGATCATGTGCGTCTGGTCCAATGTAGTTAATATCGATCGTATCGGCAGATAATATCAGAATTTATTATGTATTGCTTTTTAACCCTAGAAGATACATAAAATATCGGCAATACATGAATATTCTGATTATATCGTCCGTATCAGTCGTATTAGACCGATATATCGGCTGTCGTATCAGACGATAATATAGGTAAGGATACAAATATATTTATTGATAAAAAAAATTTAATTTTTTTTTAAAAATTTTTTTCCCATACAAATTCTATGTTTGAGGATGTTAGGTTATCGAGTAAAACTAGTTTAATTGAGTTTTTACATTATAAATGCCTTCCATAAAACTTTGAGTAATATATATAAATTAAAAAATTAAAAAGTTAATTGTGTATCGCTGATAAAATCCGATATAATCATTTGTCTAGTCGCCGATATGATACTGATACTCGATATTAACTACTTTGTTCTGGCCCAATTACTCATTGATCGTTTCATAAATATTTTACAAATACATTAATTTTATAATCCCTATTAGAGGTGTAAAATGTGTCGATGTAACATAGCACAACACACGAAGATACATTCCTAAGAGTATCCACATTCATGAGACTAAACCACAGACTAAACTCATATTTAGTTGTTGAGTTAATCACAGTGTGACAGAGGATAACCATATTCAGTCCGGATTTCTAGGGTTTGAGACCAAAAATGGTGCAAAATCCGGAGCAAACTCAAATTTGGTGGAGCGTTAATATAAATCATGTTTGACAGTAGGCATTAGTATAAGTAAAGTCTGATAATAGGCGCAACCATAACTTACGTCTGATGGTGGAGCGGACATATAATGTCCCTCTGTGCTGGGCGTGATTATAAAGTCCATCCCACCAGATGTAATCAATACCTCCGCCCAATAATAAACGTGGTTATATTGTACACCTGTGTGGGGCGGTGGTATTTTGTGCGTCTGAGTGAGGCAGTGTCAATAAATGCGTCTAAGTGAAACATAGATTATGTGAGCGTCTCTGGGTGTAAATATAATATTTTCGTTTGAAATTTCCGACCGTTTTATTTTATTGCAACGGCTATCTTTCATATACCTATATATATGAATCTGTTTAGCATTTCATCAATACTTTCATTTGTGTTGAGCATTACATCAGTAGTTTCATCTGTGTATTAAAACAATTTCACTGTTTTCATATCATTCGTGTTTCAAATCATTTTGAATTATGGCACCGACACCACGTGGTCCAAATTTTTCAACAATTGAAGATATAACGATATGTAAAATTCATTTATCAATATCTCAAGCTTCTTTTATTGTATCCGATCAATCAAAACAGGTATTGTGGACTCGCATCAAAGTTGGGTTGGAACAAACCATTCATACAAAACCAAACTGTAGTTGGACCTCTATTCAGAAATGATTTCAAGTAATAACTAAAGATGTGGCGATTTTCTCTTCAAAAGAAGCGGAAATGGATGGTGAATATCATACATGATGGGGTCCCGAAAGGAGGGTAAGTAATTGTTATTTTTTGAACCCGTAAATAATTATTTACATGTACATCATCCACTAAATTGTTTTTAAAACAATAACAACTTGAAGAAGTAAGGAATCGCTTCAAGGAATCTAATGGTGACAAAAAATTTAAGCACGAAGAGTGCACCAAATTATTTTAGAAAATATCAAATACTCACGTCGATCGAAAGTTGTGTTCGATTCGAAGGAAGCTGTGGAAGATTATGATAGTGGCGAGGAAGACGGGGATAGACAGGAAACAAGTCAAGCTGATTCCAGTGAAGAAGGAGATATATGAGATATAGCTAACACATAAAACTGTAAGATGGAAAAAAAATCAGCGAAACGACTCAAGAAAACAGGAAGAGCAAAATCCAACGCCCAAGAGGAAATGATGGAAATAATTATTAAAAATCAAAAAAATTCAATACCCATTACAC
>JAJJMC010003097.1:274873-287185 GCA_023531435.1 Papaver californicum
CAAGTTCGAGAATCGAATCTTTATTTACCACTTCTAAAATTACATCACACCCCACATGTTTTGGATAAGGGAACCCCAGAAGTGATAAAGGCACCCATTCTCTTTCATTTCAAATTCAAAAACAAATTGGTGGGAAACATATTCTCTCTCGTTGTGAAGTTATGTCGTAAGTAATTTGGGAACTCCATAATGGAACAAATATCTCGCTTAAAGACAAAGATATTCTTGCTTGATTATTAGAAGAGTTTCAACAAGTTTGGGAACTCGAGAATGGAACAAATATCTCGCTTAATGATTGAGAATCAATCATACAGGAAGGAAGAAATGAAGATATTAGGAAACTCAGAATTTTCTCTCCTAAACTAACATGATTCTTTTCCATATTTGGTTTATATCCCTTGCAACAGCGTAGAAGATAAAATCTTCATGAATTAATGGCCGAAAGAGAGAAAACATATATATTTATCGAGATTTCTTTCTGCCAAGAAGATTTTCATTAATGGAGAGAAGATTTTGGAGATTCGGGAGTTACTAGGTGTTTTAGTATAAATAGGGGTAACGTAGAAGAGTAATAGGAGGGGCTAGCTCAGGCCAGAATCGAAGAAATCAAAAAAATCAGAAAATTTGTTCATGATCGTGATGAAGAAGATGAAGAAATCGTTGCTAAAAGGTTGAAACTTCCGTGGCCAAATAGTTGAAGATTCTGTTGCTAAAGCTTTTAATCTTTGTAACATTTATCTTCATTTTGCAACGTTTATCTTCAGTGAAACACTTTTCCCTTTGTAACAATGAGTTCGCAATGCCTATCAAATGTTGCAAATTTCATGTTTTCATAATTTTCACTCTTTTTCATCATTTGTAAACACTTTGAGGCATGAATCATTATTTTGAGCAAGTGATTCATATGAGGAGCTAAACCCCTTTTCTGAGGAAACGGAGGAAGCCATTGTTCCAAGAAAAATGGTATATTTTTATTTTAATTGATTTTTACAATTTCTTTTATGATTATTTGCTTTGATTAAAAATTGATTTAAGGATTTTTATTAAGAATTTGTGATTTCTTTTGATAGAGCATGCTTAGCCTAGGGTTTTTGATATTTTATACTTTCGATTTACAATTGTTACTTTGAAAATCTACTTTTGCAACATATTAGAATCACTTTAAACGTAAAGAATTGCATGAATGTTGATTAGATTGAATCACTTTAATTGGTTAATGATGAAATCCATAACTTCAGTATTTGTGAATATTACTTTCATCTTTTGTGTATAGTTTCTAGTTAAAAAATTAGTTTTTAAATCTAAAATCAATCTTCACAAGTTTGAGAGTTTGAAACCTATTCTTACCACCATCTACAGACAGATTAGACTGATGCTGATGGAGTCATGTTACGATCTTTTCCCTTATCCTTGATGGATACTGCTAAGGAATGGTTCTACTATTTACCTTCTGGTAGTGTCACAACTTGTAACGGTTTGAAGAAACTCTTCTTAGAGAGATACTTTCTTGCATCAAAGGTGACTCGAATTCGGAAAGAGATTTATGGCATCAAGCAGATGGCAGGAGAAACATTGTATGAATGCTGGGAACGTTACAAGAGATTGGTGGCTAGCTGCCCACATCATCAATTTAGTGATTTATAGATAATCCAGTATTTTTATGAGGGTCTTCAAGCAAGTGACAAAAATCTTCTTGATACTGTAGGTGGTGGTGCATTAGTGAACAAAACAGTAGCTCAATCTAGAGAGTTAATTGAGAACGTGACAGCAAATTCTCAATAATTCTCAAGTCGTGGGTCAGAACCACTCGTCAGGAGGGTTAATGAAGTTACTTCTTCACCTCATTTAGAGCATATAATTGGTAATACGGAGAAGATGATTCAAAAAATGGAAGTAGTGAGCATCCCTCTTATGACGAAGAAGCCGAACAAATGAACGTAGTATTCCCACATCAGCAGAGACATGGTATAATCCTTATTCCAACACTTACAATCCAGGGTGGAGAGATCATCTAAACTTAAGTTATGCAAACAAGCAAGCTGCAGCTACAGGTCCGGTTTTCAATAGTTCAAATGGGTTCCAACAACAATTACAACCTTCACGACATGCTCAAAACTCAGAATCATCGGAGATGCTCTATATGATGAAGAATATGACGATATTGATGCATAAAAATTATCAAACAACTGATAGTGCGATAAAAGAACTACAAACTCAGATGAGCACGATGGTCGGTAGACTGAATCATCTGGAGACACAGAATAGTGGGAAACTCCCTTCTCAACCTATGAATCCAAGAGAAATTATCAACGTCGTGACATTAAGAAGTGGTACACGAATTGTGCAACACAAAGATACTGAGAAAAACAAAGACCCTAAGGGGACGGTTTTAGAGAAAGAGATCACCGACTCTTCCCAAACCGATGAGGAACCTAAATAAATCTGTAAACCTCCTGTTTCTACTTATGTTCCTCCTTTATCTTTTCCTCGCAGGTTAGCTAACTCCAAAAATGAGGAATAAGAAAAGGAGATTTTAGTTATTTTCAAGAAGATTCATGTTAATATTCAACTAATAGATGCGATTAAACAAGTCCCCAAATATGCGAGAATCCTAAAGGACTTGTGCACCAATAAACAAAGATTAACTGGTAATGAGGTAACGAAAGCGGGGGAGAACGCTTCCGCTATCTTACAAAAGAAATTCCCACTTAAATGTAAATATCCCGGTAGTTTTGACATCATTGAATGTTCTGCATGCACCTATATATGAATCTCTTAACTTATGACCTTTGAAAGAAACTGGAATTGTTTTACAACTAGCTTACCGTTCTAATGTGTACCCTAGAGGTATTATTGAAGATGTTCTTGTGCAGGTTAATCAGATAGTCTTTCCAGCAGATTTATGTATATTGGAGATGACAAATGGATCCAATAGTTCATTTATACCCTTGCTACATGGACACCCATTCATGTGAACGGCGAGAACAAAAATTAACGTCTATAGTGGGACGTTGACAATGGAATTTGATGGAGAAATAATATGTTTCAATATTTATGAGGCGATGCGATATCCTATGGTCACACATTATATTCAATTTCGGCTAATAACGAGCGAGACGAAAGGGAACTAGCTCCAACTAAGTTCCGCTCCGAGAGCCTATCCTTACGCGATGCTGGGTGGTAGGGCTCTAATACATTTGTTGATAAAGTAGATGTTTGAGGGAATGTATTCTCTCAAGAACCCATCCAGTTCCGTTCAACCAATCAAGGTTGGTCGATGCCCTTCTAATAAGGAGGTATCAGCCACTCGGTGACATTAGCTGGACCCTGACATCGTTTTGAGCAGAGGTACCGTCCCCCACAAGATACCATATTAGGTTGGCTACGTTACTAACAATGCAGGAAGACCCTGCATTGTGGGGACTATAAGAGGGGGACACTAGGCATACTCGTTAGGAGGAGTCCTGATTAACTATTCAGATACGAACCAGAGAAGGGGGCACCACCACGTGGTTGATATCCAAGGGTTTCAATAACATACGAGTACTATCTCGCACAATTACAAAGCCGAGTATTATCTCGTACAATCTTAATCATACGATGTCTCTTACAGGAAATAAAAGCATCACGAAAATAAAAAAGGCAATTTAAGAAATTTTTACAAGGTCAAAAGAGTTCTTCTATTCAAAAATAAGACATGGGGACAAGAGTGACTACAGTATCAGGTTCAACCCTTTGAACCACAAAAATAAAATGAAAATATTCAGTAATATTCCAGAAAAAGCAGAAAAACATCAACAAACAACAATAAGATCAAGAAAAGATTGAGCCAAGGCGTCAACATACACATTATGACTACCTTCACCGAGCTAGAACAATGAATCTCGGAGTCGGTCATCTCCACGTTATTCCCCTCATCTTTGGATTCACCTCGCTCATCTCCAGCTTGGGACGCCTCAACTTGTGTCTGCTCAGATTGAATGGTCAGTCCCGATGTCTCACTCATATTCGAAAGAGCATAGGAAGAAGGTGTTATATGTGCAGAATTTGAACGAGTAGTCTTTGCAGAGGAATCAACAAGGGCAAGTTTCATCTGATCAACTTGATCTTGAAACTTCTTATCGAGATCGAACATCTTCGCCTGTGATTTCTCCTTCAAACCTTTAAGAAGCTGATCACTCTCATCTTGCTCAGTCTTATAGTGATCCGCCTTCTTCAGCAATGCCTACTTCTCCCTTTGAAGCTTCTCTTGATTTTTACGAAGTCACTCAGCTTCAATTTGGGACTCTTCAGAATGAACAAGGAAGAAGGTAACAATCCAGTACAAGGAAAATAGGTAGAAAAGATTCCTAAGCAAGATACCTTCTAGCAGAAGGTTCAAATTTCTTTCGGCCTCAATACGATCATGTTCAAGTTTACTTCGAATCTTTATATTTTCATCCAATACAGGACTTTTATACTTCTTAAAATCAAGACCTTGCTCTTCAAACTGCTTTAACAACTTGTCATACTTCTTATGAACATCTCGCATATCATACTTGTGGTTTTGTACCAAAGTATTCTTAGAGTTCACCATTCGATCTCGATCATAAGAGACAGACTAAAGTTCTTCCATCCAGATCTTCACTTTCTTACTACTCCAAGAAGAATCATCTCGATAAACATCTCTTTGTTCACGAAGTAATTTAGTCTTATGTTGAAGTACATGCAACATTTCATCCTGAGCTTTCACTCGCTCAGCATCATTCCGAGCTTGAAAAGTCAGTTATTCATATTTAAAACTCAGAGTTCGGAAGGATTGTTCTGTTCTTTCCCATATTTCTCAGATTCGCGCAATTTACTTTCGAGGGCAGATATTGACGTCAAAGATGCTGATGTAATTTTGGAATAACCTATATAAATAACCGCAATCGCACGGTGTCTACAATGTATACAATGGAAAGTACGGGTCGAATCCACAGGGAGCGGGGATAATACTGCAATCAATATTTCAATTTAACTAATCAGAAATAATATCTTTTGGATTTTTCAGAAATTCTAATAAACGAGAAAATAATAAAATAAAATAGCTAAAAAAATAACTAAGCAGAGAGAGTCGGTAACTAGAGTTTTTAGTATCCACCACTATTTCTATTTAATTAATGAAGTGAAACATAACTCCTGAATATTCATATATTGTTCGTTCTATCGACATCACCAATTATATGTACTATAGTCAAAAATATCACTGGGACACCCTAAGCATGGCGCATCAAATTGTGTTAGCAAGAAAATTATAAGAAACTAATTATAGGTTTACAAATAATACCTTGTTATTCTAAGCATACCCTATCTAAGGATTTAACCCAAGCATGAAATATCAAATAAGTAGACAAATATATTTGTTATCCTATTAATTTTGCGCATATGTTACTGTATTGTACAGAACCAGTGAAACAACAACTAATTTTATCATTAAATCAATAAATCAAAATCAGGAATTAATCTATTCAAATCATAATAATCTGTATCAAATAATTCGATTTAATTGATCTAAAACTTTTAAGTGGTTTTAACATAAACCCTAGCTACAAAATTAGTGAGACATGGAGATGGATTTCTTAAAATCCATTAAAAATAAATTAAGAGAAAGATATAGAGACTTCACTGTGTTATTGGAAATTGATCCATTCCTCTCTTTTTGTACCAGAGACAACCGCCACCAACCAGACAACTTCTGTACACCTTCAACCTCGAACCGATCAAGATAAATTCTTCATTCTTCGTTGTACCCCAGACATCAGCCGTCCTTCTTACTCTCTCCCCTTAATCAATCTCTCTTCCTCGCTCCTCCAATCAATCACGTTGCCACCCTCTTTCTTTCCTCTTCTCTTTCCGTCCTCCAAAATAGAAGACAACCTCTTTCCCTCCTATAATCTCTCTCACGTCACTATTTCTCCGTCTGACATCCTCTCTCCTCCTTCCTAGGTATTCCGCCTCTCTCCTCCTTCTCTAGCTTCACCCTCTTTCCACTGAATCTCTCCTCTCTGCCACTGTCTCTTCTAATATATCTAACCTACTCTTTCATGTCTCCTCTTGGCCTGCTATCTCTTTTAGTCATCCACCAAACCCCCTCTCCTCTTCACACTCTCTCCTCTTCTCTCTTTGTTTCCCCAAAACCTTAGTCAACATCAAAGAGAAGTTTACTTCTTCTTTTTACGTGACCAAAGCAACGTCAGTCTTACTAGCTCTGACCCACTTCTTTTACTGCCTCTTTTCAATAGCATGAGTTGCTGCCACCTTCGACCCTTTGATTGTTATATCCAGTGTTCAAAGTAAATGCAGTGTTGCACATTAACGTTCGTTGGCACAAGTGGGAGCTGTAGAAGGTCCGGGACACTGGTGTCTCATGGATCACTGTTGCCTTTTTAACCAATTATTTTTTAAGAATATGATGAGCTGGATGTAACCCATGGTTCCGTATTTCGATGTAGTTTTTGTCCCTTTAGCCGTATTTAGCTCGTAACTTTGGATTTATATGAACCACCTATTAAAACAATAAAATGGTAAATTAGTACACTCATAAGTACTAACAAATATAAATTAGGCGGTAAAAATGTATGATTTAAGTGCCTATCAAATACCCCCAAACCTATATTTTGCTAGTCCTAGAGAAAAACTAATCCAAGAATAAAATAAATCATAACTCACTTTCGCAGGAATCGTGACTACATTTAGCATATGTAATAAGTCTTTAAACCCATAGGTGTCCCTATCGGACGAGTTATAGTCTCGTGGGGGTTTACAAGATATATACCCACAAAACCTTTACTCCAAATTTTAGCTACCTGTGAACGATTGAGGATAAACACTAAACAAGCTATTTAGTTGGCATACTAAATTCTTTGGCTATATGAATCATTACCCAGTATGAATCCAATTGTTGTACACGAGTTTTCACTCAGCGTACTAAAATTCATATAAGAATACAAACTCTACTCAAATAATCACTGAACATCCAAAACTGGATAAAAATTGTCAACTTCACATTGCTCGGAATCAATCAAATTCAAACACAAGGATAGATTAGAAGATGGATATATAAGTGATAATTGGTGTATATGTTGACTAAGGTGAACGATGTTTCCCAAAATATTAGTATCAAGTCCGGCTCGGATGCTCCTATTTTTATTATTATTTATATACATAATATATATTTTTTTTCCTTTTTTGTACGACTACATAATTAGATCTTTTGAATCTAAGCGCATGCTCCTTTTCAGCAGATTACATGATAGTTCCCATGGTTTCTGCATTCCACGCTTGCTTAGGAGACTGAGACAGGGAGAACACACACATATTGCTGTCAAAGTGTCAAATTTTTCTTTTTTGACAAAATTAAAATTCTAACGCATCCGAGCTACGACCTTATGGCAATACTAGGGCCCCACAAAATCACTTAGAGAAACATAAAATTGCAAAAAGTAAAAATAGAAAGTGATATGGTTATGATGATTCTGAGATATGCTTGTTCAATGATTATCATGTTATTTCTAACACCTGAGTGCATCCAGATATGAATAAACCATTTAGCTGGGCACACCAATTCCTATAGAAAAAACTATGTTTCCATCTACCTAGAATGGTTAGTGTCATCCTGAATTGTTCACAAGTTTCTAAATTTTGGAGTTTCTTATTGGCATCAATTTTCGGAAACTCTACCCCCAAACCTAAATTTAACATTGTCCTTAATGTTTCAAACCGTGCAACCTAAAATGGTATGAAATAAATATAAATAGGAGAAATAAATGTAAATTAAAGAGAAGGGATTGGAACGTCTCACCTGATTGACATAAGAAAAGCAGTATTCTCTGTAACACATATCAAACGATAGTATGAATCGGACCCATCCCCATCCAGATTGACAACTTCTTCACCACCACCTGCATCACCATCTTTACCATTACTACCACTGGTCTTACTGCTACCAACACCACCAACACCTTTACCAACAATATTCATCTTCAGTCTTTTACCAACACCCTACACAAAGTTTCTTCGCTGATCAGGAAAAGAACAAAGGAAAGTATACACTCTTAAGAAAAAGACAAGTTTAATGTTCTTTAGCTTCACAGCTTCATCACCTTTTTATTTTTTATGACCCTCATCGTCATCGTCATCATCATCATCATCATGCTCTTCCTCCTCATCTTGAGTGCCATCCAGAGCTCAGGGAACCTAGGAAAAGACAAAGACAAAATTAGAACATCAACAGGATAACAAAGTAATGCTAAGAAAATAAAAAATATCTTCGAGAAGACAATCATGTCGGTCATCCCAGACAAATTTCCATGGAGCATACATACTCGGAAATAGGACCTTCTCTGTATGAACCATCATCTTTATAGCCAAAAACCCATAGACCTTTGATCACGATGAAAATATTGAACCAACCTTCATCATGAGTTTTTCGAAGAAAAAAATTGAATGATT
Source organism: Papaver californicum (assembly GCA_023531435.1). NCBI lineage: Eukaryota > Viridiplantae > Streptophyta > Magnoliopsida > Ranunculales > Papaveraceae > Papaver > Papaver californicum. The sequence goes on from JAJJMC010003097.1 coordinate 283,346, forward strand.
TTTTGGGGTCAAGGTCATTCAACAGCTTTGGAACACCATCAACGTGGGATCGAACTCAGTTGATGCCAATTCCCCGATGAGGATGAGTAGATCGACGATTCAGAGGAGAACTCCTATAGTTCCCAAGAAAATTCTTCACAGAATACTCCAGTGGTTTGAACGGTGCCGATCTCGGATTAATAGAATTACCAAATGACCCTCTCCTTGAACTCGCGGAGAATGCGAAAGAAGTTCCCCGAATATTGCATCATTCCACGATGAGGAAGTGAGGAAGCCGGAGCCTCGTAGAAGTATGGATCCTCGGGATCGTATAAAGGAATTTAAAGACTAGCTTCAAGTTGACCATATCTCACGACAATGACGTCTGCATACCATGTGCGATTTTTCACGCAGTTGTCATCCAAAACTTCATCGATGCAAAAGAGGAATGGGACTTAAAATTTGCTGAGATTGAACTCATCAATAAAATCCTGAGGATTTTGGGGGCGATTACGAATCACCGGTACTTCACCAACAAAAGGAGGGGTGGATGTAGAGGAAATCACTCTTTTACCATCATAGCAAACAAGGTTGAAAAAAATATCATAAGAAGCTCATGAGAACCACCATCAAGATATCAGAAACTCAAAGAAAGAAAAAATCTTCATCAAAACATCAGTTCAAAAGCAAACCTAGAAGGGCTATGGAAGAAAAACTCCATCAAAATAATAGTTTCAAGAGCATGCAGCAGTTTGAAGAAAAGGCTCCATGATCGAAGAACAACAAAGAAAAGAAAAGAAATAAAAAGAAAAACAACTTACTTGTTTTTATAAGGTGGTTTGGCAGACATGATGTTGAAGAATGAGAAGTTGAAAAATAAAAACAACTTACTTCTTTTTATGAGGTGGTCTCGCAGACATGATGTTTAAAAAATCTTCATCAAAAATATCAGTTCAAAAGCAAACATATAAGGGTTATGGAAGAAAAACTCCATCAAAATAACAGTTTCAAGAACATGCAGCAGTTTGAAGAAAAGGCTTCAGGATCGAAGAACAACGAAGAAAAGAAAAGAAATAAAAATAAAAACAACTTACTTCTTTTTATGAGGTGGTCTGGCATACATGATTTTGAAGAATGAGAAGTAAATGAAGAGAATGTTAAATGAGATCAACAGGCCACAGAAACAATAGCAGAGAGAAAGAGAAAGAGTTTTTGATGGAGAAGAAAACAAATAATGTGAGAGAATAAAGGGGAGAGGATCTTCTTAAATATGAAGGAATTTGGGGATTTACCAACAATCGTGGGTAGTAACTGATGAATAAAGTGGGAACTTATGATTGCCATGGAGGATAACCGAAAAAAGAAAGTGGAGGCTAATTAATGCCTTGTGGGATATTGTACGGGTGCATTTAATGCCAGATGAAATAATCGAGAGAGAAAGTGGAGGTGGTTCAGTTTACGTGGAGAGCTAGCTGGCGAAAAAGAAGAGATGTGAATGCTCATTCTGACAAAAAAAGTTTTCTTCCCATTTTAACCTTGTCCGATGGGAATAAAATAGTCAAACTATAAGGGGAGAAAATCTATGGTACACGTGCAATACATCAAAGGGATGAGCGATATAAAGAGATAATATTGAAGAAGCATGTGATCATCCTACCCACGTGCTTGTTGTAATCGAGATATCTACCAAGAGAAGCAGATGAAGACACGTATAAAGAAGAGAGATAAAGAACGATGAAGATAAAAGAGAGCGTTGGAGAGCATTAAATGCTAAGACAGGCTAGTCAAACTACGAAAAGACTAAGAAATAGGTATCGTGTCAAAGAAGGATACGATAGTAGAGGCGGTTGAGCGAGTTACTCGGATGAATGTCTGAGATCGGAGAATAAAGGTTACTTGATATTTGGACTTTCCGAGAGAAGGGCTTGGTCTATAAAAGGAGATCATTTGTTCACGTTCAAAGGGGGCCAAATTTGAGAGAGAAAAGTACTTAACAAGATAAGAGCAATCTTTATGTGAGATAAATCATATTTACAAGATCATTTGAGAGATTAAATCAGTTCCTACTTGTAATCAAACCAAATTTTGTACTTTTGACTCAACCAATATTACAAAATCTATGAATGTAAGTTTTATTAACAACCGAACACGTAAAAACCTTTGTGTCATTTATTTTTATATTTTATTTATAATTTTTACTGCTTAGTTATTTATATTGCATTCATACCTTAAATACTTAGATCAGTATAATTTTGGTGATAGGATTTTATACTATTACAGTCGGTTCATAGGAAGAAGCGTGCTTAAGCATTTGAGTGTAACTACATTAACCTCTTAACCTCCACAATTAGATCACGACACTTGTCCATTCTTTTTTTTCCCTGCCAAGATCCTATTCGCGTTTAATATTGTACATGGCAACCATTATCCTATCGTTAATCAATTGTAATCCACTGTTTTAACTCCGTTTAAATAATTTAGTCATTTTTTTTCAAAAACTTCATGTATAGGGATCTCGTAAATAATACTTCTTCCTCCGTCCTTAGAAAATAGATATTTACTTTTTTTTTAAAATAAAAAAAAGTAATAGTATTTTTTTGTGAAAAAAAATAATATATCACAAAACTTCTTTTGACCATTTGCTATTTTTTTTTCCACTTGCTCTTTTGTGACAGTATTACATTTTATATGTATTTCATTTAAAGCACAAATTATGTTATTTCTGAAACCAAAAATGTTTCCTTTATCATTTAATATATGCTGACCTTTCTCTGACGCATTTGTATAGAAGAAAGATATAGGGACTTCAAATTTGATTGAGGGGCTCCTCTAATAAGACGAAATAGGAACATTATGAAGTAAAACTCAAAAATCCCTTATCGATAATATTTTCACAATACCCAAACCACCCCTCATTAGTAATCTTAATTACATTAATTAGTTAAGATTAATTTAAACTAATCATGATTAATTAAATATAATCTTTTACCTAATCAAATGATTTGAATTTTTTTTTTTTGAATTTGTGTTTGGTGGGAAGAAAAACTTGATGAAATTTAAGAAAATTTTGTCGTTTTTTTTTTAAACCCTGGATTTTGATTCAATCAACCATAGTAGCATTTAGATACCTCTAGATTAAACTCTTGATCTTTTTATGGCTCAAATTAGATGAAATCACGATTTGAAAGTTTGATTTTTTGTGATTCAGAGAAAGTTACGGTTGGGTTTCATGTCGAACCCAACCGTAACACCAAGAACATCCAGACTTACGGTTGGGTCTTGTTGAAAACCCAACCGTAACTGGAAGAAAATGAAGAACACCATTTCAACACAGAGTTACGGTTGGGTTTTGCCTTAAAACCCAACCGTAACTCATCTTTTTGAGCATTGGTTTTTGAGGTCAAATTTGAGTGTTAAAATCAAAATTTTGAAATTATTCAATCATTTTAACTAGATTAAAGGTAAATTGGGTCATTCAAACAAAGAAAAACCGAAAAACACAAAAATTAGACAATCCAATTTTGAGTTCACAGTAGAGTTTACGGTTGGGTTTTGGCTTATAACCCAACCGTAACTAATTCTGTTAGCTTTAGTGCATGTTTCATCATATAGTAAAGGGTGGGTTTTTCCTTGAAACCCAACCGTAACTAATCTTTAAACCCCAATTGTAAGATTAGATAAATATATTTTGAGATTTTTTCATTTCTATCTTGTAGAGAATTGAAAGACGGAGCTAACCCAAAAAAAAATAAGGTCAATCGGACATCGTATGAAGGAGTTATGATCAAAACGGTGACATTTTTATTTGTATCCAGGAAGAATTACGGTTGGGTTGGGCCAATAAACCCAACCATAACTCTG
>JAJJMC010003097.1:287285-332578 GCA_023531435.1 Papaver californicum
GGAAGAATTACGGTTGGGTTGGGCCAATAAACCCAACCATAACTCTGAGCATTTTGGGCCTCCAAGAGGCCAGAGTTACGGTTGGGTTTATTGGCCCAACCCAACCGTAATTCTTCCTGGATACAAATAAAAATGTCACCGTTTTGATCATAACTCCTTCATACGATGTCCGATTGACCTCATTTTTTTTGGGTTAGCTCCGTCTTTCAATTCTCTACAAGATAGAAATGAAAAAAATCTCAAAATATATTTATCTAATTTTACAATTGGGGTTTGAAGATTAGTTACGGTTGGGTTTGGTTGAAAACCTAACCGTAAATTTTAATTGAATCTTCATCTCATACATTTGAAGTTACGGTAGGGTTTGTTTAATAACCCAACCGTAATATGAAAAAAAATTAGTTACGGTTGGGTTTGGTTGAAAACCCAACCGTAAATCTGGCAAAAATGGTGTTCTTCGGTGTTCTTGGTGTTACGGTTGGGTTCGACATGAAACACAACCGTAAGTTTCTCTGAACAACAAAAAATCAATCTTTCAAATCGTGATTTCATCAAATTAGTTAGTGTAATTTAGTTTTATCCGGATTGTCATCACTACTACTTTCTACACATTTATTAGTATTCTTCATCACGAAATTGGGAGTTTAATCGGCGATACAATTTTGATTCGATGGAGAAATTTGATTAAAATTGAGAAGGAGAAGATATAGAGAAGATGGAAAGATTTTAATTGAAGGACAAATTTGTCTTTTTTTTATTGGGTAAAGGGTAAAATGGACATTTAACTTTACCCCTAGGACATCCCTTAATGAAAAATTGGGTCACCTCGCCTCATAGAGGAACCCCTCTATTGATATTGGAGCCCCTATATAAGACTTCTTTGTATAAATGAAATGCTTTAAATGCGAGTTAACAAATATACGAGTTGACCGTTTTTGTATTTTATATACTTAACTGATTAGTATATGTATTTTCCCCGGTCCAATTTTGTCATACGCTGAATTACTCTCTAGGATATAGAGTTTTTTTTTGTGGTCTCTTCCTTTTCAGTGGTAGGTTAGTCGTCGGTGAAGATAATAGCCTCCGGTTTCCCAAAAGAAAGACTTTTTTCTTCTCTTCCTTCTGAGTTCCTTCAACGATTTAAGTTGCACCAGAAGTACTAGCTAGCACATGAGGAGGAGTGGCTACTAGGTCCACCGAATTCACTAGCTAAATGTGTTATTTCACGTTCTTGGATAAGGCTTGTGTGATGTGATGCATTATGGAAAGCACATTCGACATTCCAATAGCAATAGTCCATGAAAGAGCACCAGTAGCCCTATGTTGCTTTAGAAAAGAACATTGAAAAGAAGTTACCTCATGGATAATCATTATTATTAATCAAAAAGAATCCTATTGAAAAAAGTTAAAAGTCCGCTGTTACAGATATAAAACACTGCAGAAAAGAAAAAAACAATTCGGTCTTATTAGATTGAATGGTTACTGTTTTCCTTGGGGCAGCAAGGCCCAACCGCAGCAAGCTGATTGAAATATTTTACAAACAAAATTATTTTAGGGGCTTTTTATTTTGGTAAGAATTTAGTAAATGAAAGGGCACTATTTTGGATAACCAGATCAATAGATAAATAATGTATAGAATGTGTATATTTTGGAAAATATATTTTTTATTTTTATTTTAGTAAATGAAAGGCAATATTTTGGAAAACCAGACATTATATTTTGGGCACCGTGGAAGTAATGGTGTTTGTCTTAATTAAACTGTTTTCATGCAGAAGGATGATGCAAAATAGTAGGGGCAGAGTATATACCCAGCAAAAACGGATAGGTAGTCTATGCGCCAATGTCATGTAATATGAGGTGAAAACAAAAACGGTAAAGGTAGATCAAAAATGTTATTCCAAATGTAGACTAAAGATATTGTTTCCAGAAGAAAAAAAAACTTAGTTGGTGAAAACGTAATAAAAAGCTAGGTACGCGGTTTTTATGATAATAAAATTTTATATAAATACTCTTTTCATTCCAGTTTAGTTATTTAAACAAGGTTTTCTTTTAGTCCCATAATACTTATTTAAATTGATATTTTCTAAATAATTTTCAACACCACCCTAACGCTTTATCTTGAAAATATAAATTACTTTTTGATATATAAATAATAATTAATGGTGAAGATTTTTATCAAGGGTATAGATGAAAAAAGTTTATATCTCTTTATTTATTATTGTGTACAAAACCTTATTTAAACAACTAAACTAGGACTGAGTGATTATATTTTTTGATCAACTAAACCTCCCGTACTGCAAAAGAAAATTGAAAAACATTACAATCTCTGTTGAAGATGAATGGATTTTTACTTTCGTTATGAAAGAAAGAGGAGTTTTGAGATATTAGAGAAAACTAAATATGCAGAAACATATGTAAATTGACAAGCAACCGTGTTTCCAATAATAATAATAACGAATCCAGGCTCGTAAATGTAGCTAAAAAGTCCAACAAATAAACTAGCTAGTGAATCAAATTTGTTTGTAACGTGGACTGGGAAAGGTTATTTATACAAAGTCCCCAGATACCTTTTGGGGTGATCCAACCATTTCAGCTTTTGAATTTCGTATCAGCTGCTAAGAGAAGAAATAGAACGCCATCTTGGAAGATGGAGAGGCGCATGGGAAACGCATTACCTTCTGATGAAACTTCTTAACGTTATCCTTAAAATCATACTTATCTCTACTGGATCTAGGTTTGTAGTGGTGAAGAACCATACTCTCCAAAAGCATGGCATTCTTCAACAAAATTTTGATAAACTCAAGTTCGAAATCACTTCCTTTCAGCCCACTAATCTCAACAGACTTGAGATGTTTCAGGGTGTAGGTTGATGATGATTCTTCTAAACTGAGAGTTAACTACACAGTAACCAAATAACATATAGTTGGTTAGTTTACACTCTCCCCAACTACTCCATAATAATTTAAGCTAATTGCAAGATGATTTAAGGACTACCCACCTCATCAGTATCCGGCTCCAACTCTGGTTCCGAATCCGAACCTGAATCTGACCCCTCATCAGATTCGTCGTCATCAGAAAACTCGTTTATGTTGCGATCCTAGATAACAAACATAATTGACCAACACTCAAAGAATTAAAATTGATCTTAGATATATTAGGTAAATAAAAAACAAGAATAGCATGAGCAACAAAACAAAACTAACCTGAGGAAGTTCCAATGTAAGGGATTCAATACTGGGCATGATCTTGAGCAGGGAGGCAATAGCATGCATAGAGTGTGTTGAGAGACTCATCTTCCGCAGCTTAAAATGTAGCAGATTAGAGAATTGAAAAGGCTGATTTTGCAACAGTTCCGGAATTCTTCTGACATCCTTGTCACATAAAAAGGTCATCAGTAGAAAACTTCATTAGATTTTAATGGCAAAGGTTAACTTGTACATGCAAATAGATACAGAAATTCAAGCCGTGAGCGAAATTTATAGGGAATGTCATACCAATTTAGCCTATCAAATCAGGAAAAGCTAAAGAATCAAATGATCGAACTAGAAAAGAAAACAAAGAGAACATATATACCTCAACCGGAAGAAATGATATAGTTAAATCTTTCACATTACGAAGTACTTCAAGAAATTCTAATCCTTGCCAAGTATACGCCACAGGAAAGTCCGCATTTCTTGGTTTTACTTGTACATCAGTATCAGCATCGAGTAGAGAAGAAACATTGTCGAGCAATATAAAGTCTAGATTTGATGAAGCAAATGATACAAGATTTGGAGCAGATAACCTCAATGTATTTTGACATAGTTTATTATACTTGACATGTAATCCAAAGTGCTTAAGCGTTAGAGAAGATATAGAGATGTTTATATGACCAGTACTACTAACATCACTTAACTCCAGATGTTCCAAAACAGGACAGCTTGACAATAACTTTTGAATTTGTTCTTCGCTGTTAAATGAAGAGTCTTTCAGTTTCAGATACTTAAGACGAAATAAACATATAGAATTTGGTAGAATAATCCTACAGGATATATCTAGTTTCAATCTTTTCAATGACTTGCACACAAAAACACAATCCGGAACCTTAAATACTGATTTACTGTCATAATGGACATAAATATCTTCAACATTAGCCTTAACAACATGAATTATCCATCTGTGAAGACGACTGGTCCAAAAATCATCAGTTCGACTATAAAAAGGTCCACAAACAAGATGAAACCTTTGGATATCAGAATCTCTGCTATCACGGAGAGTTAATACGTTATCGACGAAATCAAGAACACGTTTGTGATCACATGTACGACCTGAAAAACATAGCTTTGAATCGAAGTTTAAAGCCGGAAGAGAAGTCCAGATATATCTCCATCTCTTTGACAACACACAGGTTTGGATGGCATACTTAACATCAATAAAAGAAAGTATGTGATGAATGAGCGTTTCTGTTAACTTGCTAATTCTGTCTACTTCATTATTAGAAGAATCGGATGAATTTCCTGTTTCCATGGCTATTAAAAATCACATGAAGAAGAGAAAAGAGAGAAAATACTCAGATCAAGATTGAAGTCAACGTGAATATTGCTTCTGATTCGAGCAGCTTTGAGCTTTGCAGATGGATCAAGGCGGCCTTAGCATTTAATGGTTTCAATCAGAGACTTATTGTTGGCTTTCTGAAAACCCAGATCCTGCAGGACACGGGATAGATTAATGCATTCAGCTATTTATCTCGCGATTAATTCACAGACTAAATAATGACCATTATTATTGTCATAAGCTTCACGTGTAAATGTGCTGGCTACAACTATTCACAATTCAAAATGATACAACTCTCATAAGTGTTTGAGCCGTTCCGGAGTCCCAAAGGTCCCTGTGCAAACTTGATCACAGGGCCTTTTATAAGAAATTCTTTTTTACTCACGATAGAACATACTAATCCAGCGAAAGTACGTTAAACAACCTACTCTACTGCTAATCCATTGAAAAAACACCCTTTTACTACTACAATTCCATTGGACAACCTAAATGTAGACTCGTATCAACAATAAATAAGTCATAAAGTTAGGCATGTTAATATGTTATGCATCTCAACACCTAATTTAGTATAAACTGAAATTTCCCTGATTTTTCATATCATAACACAAAATCTGTTCAACTCAAATTCAACATATTCACCCCAAATAATTTTGAACACAGTGTTCTAAACCAACTTAACACTATGATCAACACTAAAAAAATTCAGATATCAGCCAAATTCAGGACCTTGCTAATCTAGGGTTTGGAAATAAAGACCAGCATCAAATTAAAACCCTAATCTGGATAAAACAACTATAAATTGTATAATTACTTACCTTAGAACATCTTATATCGTCTCTTCCTCTTTCTTCTTCTTCGTTGTGGAATTGGAGCTAAAAGTACCGTTGCCACAGTGGGGGCCGACGAAGAAAATAACCAGACGAAAGATTACACAAGCGAAAATAGTTTACATCCCGTGAGAAATCTCCGATTTTATCCCGAGTGACAAAGAGGGGGACCCACTTTATCTTTTTACCATCCCAAAGAGAGCTCCCTTAACGATCGTTAAATTCTTTCACAAAAAAATATACCGTATTTTTCGGTTTTCGGTGTCAGGTTAGTAATCCTGACCAGTTAACAATTCGGGATACCAGAAAAATTCGGGACGACGTATTATTCGTTTTGACGGAGTGTAAATCCGGTTCATTATTCGATCAATGGTTAGCGATTCGACGGTAATTTGGAATCACATATGTACGTGTATAATTCGTTTTAGAGATATGCATTCGACAAGATAAGTTCGGCATATATTAACTTCTAAAATATGTTATTTTTACTATGGTTTAATGATTTTAATGAACTACTTTGACATATCCATAACAACGGGTTTAAAATCCTTCGGTATCCATATTTTCTAAAAGAACTTAGATGTTGGAAGATTAAAATATAATAAAAAATGGTGATATGGTGATGATGTGGTGACGTATTATACAGAATGTATAATTCGTTAATTCGTAAATACGTGTATAATTCGTTTTATGCTGAAATTTCGTTAAACTAAGTCGGGCTTCCATGCATACGTGTATGATACGTATATAATATGGATTCAGAATAATTTGTGTATAATTCGCGAATAATTCAGAGAATTGCTTACTAGGATTTCTCGCTATATTGGGACCTACTCCAATTATTTTGGGCATGCACAATTTTGTTCCCAACTAGAGAGTAGGATAAGGGTGTCTAATTACATATTATCAAAAGTACTAAACTACTCTCAACTCATTAATTAACCATAATACTTAAATCATAATATAAATATAAAATTCTTTTACTATTACACTACATTCCAAATCTAACAAAACCCTAAACAAAAAAAAAAAAATTATTTCCATCAAACTTTTTAAATTCAAAAAACCTTAACCCTAACTTTTCAAAAAAAATCTCGGATCTCCCATCTCACTCGATCTAGAAGGTAAATCTATATAAACCCATATTTCTAATGACATTTTTGATTGATATCAGTGTTTAAATCTTACTTTTAGTGAATCAAATTCCTGAATTTTTTCCAGAATCGTTCGATGTTGATATATCGTATCCAACGATTCTGATATGATCTTCATGAACATGAAGAATATGCATCAGAATCGTTGGATAAGATACATCCACATCTAACGATTCCAATCCATATTACTCGCAGATAATTACCATACCTAGAAGCGTTGGATGCATCATATCGTATCCAACGATTTTACCTTTTTATTTTTTTTATTTTTTCTCATATGGGAATCGTTGGGTACGATCTGTTGTATCCAACGATTCTACCTAGTCATTTTTTTTACTTCTCTGAGGTGGGAATCGTTGGATAAGAACCTGATTATCTCCCTAAACAATTACCATATAAAATCGTTTGATAACACATATTGTATCCACCGATTCTTATGTTTGATTTTTTACTTTTATCAGAGGGGATTCGTTGGATAAGCTTATCCAACGACTCTGTACATGATTCACTCTTACTCGTTTTTTGTTCACTTTTATGGTTAGGATCGTTTGATAAATATTATTGTTTGTACCATAGGTAAAATTACCACATGGGCTAGACTAATGTCTGGGACGCCATCTAGATGACATTCCAAGTAAGCCATCCCAATTGTACCAGTCAAAATTTGATGGTTAGGTCTAGTTCATCGACCCATTTTTCCAGTACCAGTTTGTCAGTCCCGGTTTACGAGCCCACTACATCCGTCCACGACCGGCGGCCACGACCGGTAGCCTAGACCCCTGGCCACGACCCCCGGCCACGACCAGCGGAAAAGAATCCAGCCACGACATTCGGCCACGACTGACGGCCTCAACCATGTAGTCAGCTATGCTGCCAGCGTACCAGCCAGACTGCTTGCTCATTCAACCATATATCTAGTCAATCTAGTCTTCCAGCAAGTCTTACCAGTCAGAGACTCGATATTCACAGTCAACGGTCAAAGTCAACGTTGGTCAAAGTCAACTTCATCAGTCGAAGTCCGTCTGTCACGGACCGGGAAATTCCACCTCCGGCGCGGTACGTTGGGCAGGCCAGAACTCCCCGATGTACGGCTTGAAAGACTGTAACCGGACCTTAAGCCTAACTTCTTACTGGCAAATGCAGGTAGATTTTCCTTTCCAAGCATGCTTTGCAAGTATGATTGATAAGTGCATATTTTACATATTTAAAGTGTCAATTTCATGCTAGTATTTGCTAGATTTCTTGTGAATTATTGTATATTACGTTTGTTTTGTAGCTTATGTCTTTTATTAGGTGAATCATCCAAAAAGGAGCTACAAAGTGTTAGATTGTGGATGAAGGGAGGTGTTGCAAAGGAATAAGGACTAAATACTAAGTGGAAGTTTCCAAAAGTGAAGATTTCTCATCACCATATCAAATAGAATGAAAAACGAAGCCAATGGCGAAAGAATGAGGTTATTCCGACTTCATACGAAGAAGTTATAAGAAAAACAAGTTCAAGATTTTCTCGATGGGTCAAGCCATTGAGAAAAGAAAATCCAAAAGAAAAATAAGTTCTCGACCCATCGAGAAAAAAAGAATTCTCAATGGGTCAAGCCATTGAGAAAAGAAGAAATCTCGATGGGTCGAGCCATCGAGAAATTGAGCGTGCAAACCTATTTTTGACATATTTTGGACTTTTGGAAACCTATTTAGACCGGGATTCGAGTAAGGGTACTTATACAACTTGGACACCTATATAAGAGACACATAGATCACGCATATAAGAGACACATCGAGAATTGCTTATCAATCGAAAAGTATATCCCATCTAATGTTGTTAAGCATGGCATATCAGTTCAAAAGCGTAAACAATCAGTAGAACTATCTAACCCATATATAGTTTCAAAGAATCAAATACCTAATTGATTGCATACACCGTCTAAGAATCTAATCCAAGCACGACATATCAAACGGAAAGCATATATGATCAAATCTACTATTTATGCAATAATTAATCAAGCTAACAATGAAGATAAATTACTAAATATTTAAATCATTTATTTATAATTTTTCCATAATCAAAATTGGTTGTTACCCAAAAACCCTAGTCACAAAAATCAACAAGACATGGTTAAGGGTTTCTTAAAACCCATAAAAATAATTAACAAAGTAAAGAGAAAGAATTAAACCCAAAAGCCTACGTTGTCCTTTCTTCTCCTATACAGTTTCCAATCCAGAAGAATATAACCAAAAGAAATCGGCTTCTCTCTACTGAAGCATGTCTCTCTTCTGTTCCCTAGCCTGCGCCTCTTTTCTTTTCTGCCTCCAAGTGAACCGCACCTCTTCTAGCTTCTCTAGGTTTTCACACCCCAAAAACTCCCAACCGTACACCTCCAACAACCAACCTACTTCACCGTACCGGGGAAAGAGACACAGAAAACCCCCAAAAAACTCCCCCTGCGTCAGCCTCTGTACTTCTACACCACCTCCTTCCCTCCTTTCTCATACCTACTCTACCTAACCTAATAAGAAAAGCTAAAAGAAAAGTTGACCGAAAAGTTCTCTTCTCTTTCTTTTATACTTTCAATTATATCACGTGTTTTACCCTATTTTCTTTCTCACACACCTTCTCTCTCTCTCTTTTATACTTTCAATCTTAGGTCTAGCCACCCTTTACACGCCACGTCATCTTGTCTACTTTCTTCAATAGCACTAGCTCTGCCTAATTTTGTCCATAATTATTTCTCCATAAGTTGTCATCCTAAATGCTAAGCCTCTCTCCTCTATGTTTTAATCAACCGCATCTCTCTCTTTGTAACCTAGGTGCCCTAGACTTCTATGATGTCCCCACCTTTTCTAGCTTTTCTTTTCCATTAGCTTTTACCATTCACGTGCACCACTTCCAACTTCTCTCTTTCACGCACACCTGCTTCACTTCTTCCAGACCCAGGCGAATTCCAACCCACAGCTGATTAGAAATGATGTAGTAAGACTAACAAGGGCCATTAGCATGTTTTATTTTATAACATTGCATTTTATGCAAGCCACCTATTAAAGAAATAAAACAATAATATTAGCACAAAATTAAGTACTAGCAAATATTAATTAAAAGGTAAATATGTATAAATTATACCTGTATTAGTGTGCAACCAAGTTATTTTATTGATCATTCTATCGCTAGTAGAGAGTTGTGAGATACGTGTAATGGTCGAACACCACCTACACAAGTAGAAAACGTGAGACCTTGCAGAGGGATTCTATGGAGAAATCGTGTGTAAAGATACACCAGTAAGAAGAACGAGCTTATGTGTTTGATGCTAGGATCAACCTAAATTCACAAACCCTAATGCATTCGATTGGGTTACACCTTGAGAGTTTATTCCTGGTGGCTCAGATGGATAGAATCTGGTAGTCGAGCGCTTCCATATCCAGTGATAAAAAGATTTTTAGGGACAGCAGAGCTTATTCTTATTATACGGTTGGTGATCAATGATTCTAATGAAAGATAGATAAGTATACTAATTCATTCAACGTTTGGTAACGGCGAAGGACTCCCTAATCATCTTTCTTTCTTTGTTGTTATTCTTTTCATTGTTCTTTTGGTTAGTTAAACCAATCCCCTCTTCATATTTACTTTATTATAGTTTTTCTAATCTAAATAACATCTCAATTACACAGCTCTCTGTGGGAACTATCCTTACTACCGCTATGTTATTATCTAATTAGTCGAAAATATGTCGAGTAATTTGTTGCACTTATGACATACATCAATGATACTTGAAACGTAGTTCCCACACTGCTCCAACTCACCCCTTGTTCTGCAAAGGGTACAAGGCCATAAAAGCCAATGGTGATGCCTTTGGAATGCATCCCTTGCTTACTATATTTTTTCCAAGTATAAGTAATGCCTTGGACTAGCGCATAGGCCATTTCAAGCCTATTTTTCTAATTCCTCAACTCTGCTTCGACCATGCGCTGGAGCCAGCATTGATCTTGTTTTTGCCAATGGTGCAACATCCAATCACATGTCATCCAATACCGTAACATTTGATAGGAAGTATGAACATCCATACAATGGAATGAAACTACCTCATCGAGTGTGGCAACAATCATCTATTGACTTGGCATTTCCGAACCAGATGATATGAGTTACTATAATATCGCAATCACCTCTAAATTAGATGATATGACCGACAAGGTGTTGCACCTCAACGCATTACATTGCGGCTGCCTATGTACCCAACCTGTACCTTGAAGGATCAAGCATGATCATAGTTCATCTGGGTAGAGACAAACAACTTAAGCCTATTAAGGCAAAGCCAACATCAATTCCAACTTCGTTGCAATATAAGCCTAGTCTGCATAGACCAAAGGGACTTTAGAAAAGTATGCACAGGCTTGTGCATAACTATCGCTACTTAGCATGCATAATGCATTCTCGATTATGCAACACAGATGAATGATGCTTTCGTATTCAAACTTGCTCGGAGCATGCACCAACGTATAGGATCCATTGCATATATGTGCATAACCGCTCATGTACATTCAGCCAAATCCCCTTCCCTATATATGTCTTAATCACATTTCCATATATTCGGAATAGAAGGGTGAGGGACATCCATCGAATGCACCTTTTAGTAGTGCATACTCGGGTACACATCATGGATTAGTGAAGCTTCCTCGGGTACGCGTGCTCCGGTACACTTCACAACAATTAGAATGCTTGCTTAGTAAGCATCCTCGAGTACGCTTCATCAATTTGCAACCAATGACTCCTTCCTATATATGTCTTATTAGCATTTGTACAAGTGGGTATAAGGAGGAAATATGACATTCATCTACTACACTTTCTAGTGATGCATTCTCGGGTATGCATCACGGTATAATAGTGCCTGAGCACTATGATACGCTCTCGGGTATGCAACATAGGGTCAGTGATGTATTCTCAATCATGCATCACGGCATAATAGTGCATTAGCACTATAATGCATTCTCGGGTATGCAAATTGGGTTAGTGATGCATTCTCAGGTATGCATCACGACATTTTAGTGTCTTACATTTAGAACATGCAACTAGCCGTTAAACTCCTAGATGACCCTAGAAGACGAGTGTTGTCTCGTGATGGCTTACAAGAGGTATATCCACAAAACCTTTTCTCCAACTTTTGGATACTTGTTAACGATTGAGGATAGACACAAAACATGTTATTTAGTTGGCTATAAAATTCTTCGGCTATGGGAATCACCACCCCTACATGAGTCCAATTGTTGTACACGAGTTTGCACTCAACATACTAAAATTCATATAAGAATTCAAAACTCTACTTAGATAGTTGTACATTGGACCACGATACTCAGAATTTATCAAAGTTCAATCACATGGATAGATTTAGAAGATGGATATGAAGATGATGAAGTTTGCACATGTTGACTAAGGTGAATAGTGTTTCCCGTATCTGTCTGAAGGTCAGTGCCAGGATGAATCCTAATGGATTGAGATACGCTCCCACTGGTCTTAATCCTTATACTAATATCGACTCAGCTGGCATATACAAGGGCCCCGATGGTCGATTTATTGAAAATCAATCAATTATTTACTTCTTTTTTTTTTGAATAATGGTATAAATAAAATACAATAATGGGGCTTGATCTTAAACACTTTAATTCATCCTGGCGGCGATAACAAGGCGATACTAGTGCCCCACCAAATCACTTAGAGAAACACAAAAAATTGCAAAAATAAAAACAGAAGGTGATATGGTCGAGATAAACTTCAAGATATGGTGACACATATCATGTTATTTCTAACATCTGAGCTAGGCGTCCTTTTATGAATAAACCATTTATCCGGGCACAACAATTCTTATAGAAAAATAGTTACGTTTCCATCTACCTAGAATGGTTAGTGTCATACTGAATTGTTCACAAGTTTCTCAATTTTGGAGTTTCATTATTGCACTAAAAGTTTCTCCCTTACCCCAAACTTAAATCTAACATTGTCCTTAATGTTCAAAATATAAATGATTAAAAACATGAACAAGGAGAAATTGTTACCACTCGAAGAAAATGAGTTAAGGAAGGATATTACCGAGTCGCATGAGCATGGGCTACCTCCAAGCAAGTGATAAGTTTAAAGAATTAGTCGCCTCATAAAATCATGTAGCAATAGTCGGTGTGGGTCATCTGAATCAAATAGTGCTATCACAAATAAAAGGAAACTACAACAGGCCAAGAAAATGAACAAACCGAGCACCCTTATCTAGTTTTTGTTTAATACAACTACATCTAGTTGTGGTTCAGGTTTAGGTTCTATAAAAGGGTCTAGATAAAAAAAAATCATGGGCTGGATTTCCTTATAGGAAAGATTCATAGGATCAGGTTGTAGAGTACGGAAAAACTCAACTAAGAACTTAAAATCACATAATAATAACCTCAATAATTATGGATCCTCAAAGTTAATCAGATATGACTCACACAGTTGACCACAATGAAAATGGTGGTCATTCTTAAACAAATGTATCGATTCTAATTTCCTAAAGTAATTAGGGTTAGTATAGAAACTTAATAACTGGCACATTTGAAACTCATACGTTCCCACAATTGGAAGAAAAGTATTTGGTGGGAAAACAAAGTCATTCTTGGTATTATTGTCTGAGTAAACCACATCATTAAAGAGTCTCTTGCCAAGCCTTGAGACTTCTTATTTGTTTCGTTCCCATCCTCTTCCCGCGATATTGAAATCTCTAGCTATGCACCATATCTATGATACTAGACTATCCATTTCTTCACGGAATTGTTTTTTTTCCTCATTGTTACAAGGAAAATATACGTTTGAAAGAGTCCATTCAAACTTTTCATTTTTGTTAACAAATTTATGACTTAATATATTTGCTGAGTCTATATATTTCATCTAATGGTTGTTAACTAAATAGATGCTCATATATTGATATGGAATGCAAGAGGTTTAAATTCAGTGATAAAATGGATAATTTTATTGGTTTGATTCAAAAATACAAAAAATTGTCAGAACCTTTGTGGTGGACTAACCATTGCATACATGAAAAATGGTTCACATCGGCAAAAACTCAATGTATATCATAATATTCACTTTTTAGGTGAACTACATCCCAAGGACCAGATACAAAAACTCTCACCTGTAAGCCCGAGAAAAATGTTCTTTCTTGCAACTGTTAAGAAGTATCCACTGTTTCAAAAATATGGCTTAAACTACGAGGAAACTTTTATCTTTGTAGTTTGCCCATTCATTATTCGTATCGTGATATGCATTGTTGTTACTAATTCCTGGACCATTCAACAACTTGATGTCAAGAATGCCTTCTTACATGGTTATATTGAAGAAGAGGTTTACATGCTTCAACCACCTGGATTCACTGATTTTTTTTTCCAAACCATGTGTGTAAACTTCATAAAGCACTCTATGGTTTAAAGCAATCTCCTCGATCATGGTTTCTCCGTTTTACTTCTTATTTGTCCGAGTTAGGCTTCTCATCCTCCACTTATGATCCTTTTCTTTTTATTCGTTCCTCATCTCATGACATTCTTATTTTACTTCTTTACGTTGACGATATATTGTTAACGAGTTCTGATCAATATTTTCATTCTTTGATCGACATATTGAAAGCAAAATTCTCCATGTCAGACTTGGGTGATGCTCATTTTTTTTTGGGTTTGGAAGTCACTAGAACAACTTTTGGTCTTACCTTGAGGCAGAATAGATATACCATTAACTTAATTAATTGTCTTGATCTTAATGGTTCCAAACCTATAGTCCACTCCTTCCGCTTCCGGTGGTAAGTTATCAACTTTTAATGGTGTTTTAATGAATGATGTTACCTTGTTTCGTAGTATTGTAGGGGCCTTATAATATCTTACAATGACTAGACCATATATTTCCTATTCTGTTAATCAAGTAAGCCAGTTTATGCATTTGCCTACTGACGTGCATTTCCTTACAGTTAAAGACATATTACGGTATCTCGGATGTACTCTTGCTCGTGGTCTATATCTTAGTTCTAAATCATATTTTCATATTCGTGGATTTAGTGATGCAAATTGGGGTGGAAATCCAAATACTCGACATTCTACAACATGAAGTTGTGTTTTCATAGGGAACAATTTGATTTCCTGGTCCTCCAAAAAGAAACAGTCAGTCTCCATGTCCAGCACCGAAGCCGAATATAAAGCACTTGCTCTTGTTCCCGCTGAAATTACTTGGATGCAGTATTTACTACATGATCTTCATATATTCACTAAGTCGTCACCACTTATTTATTGTGATAATATTAGTGCTACCTATTTGGCTTACAATCCTATCATCGAGGCTCGTTCAAAGCATTTCCAAATTGCTTATCATTTTGTATGTGAAAGAGTTGTTCGTGGTGCGTTGAAAATTGTTTATATTCCTACCCGACATCAGTTTGCGGATATCTTTATTAAAAGTCTTGTGAAAGCTCGTCACCAATATTTATCTTCCAAGCTCTTTTTCATAGATTCTGCCTGTTTGGCTTGAGGGGTGGTGGGGGTGGTGGTGGTGTCAAGGAACATCTACCGTTTCCATCCTTAGTAAGTCTGTTTTAATAGCATAATATGTCAATATGATTTCTTATTCAATGTAATCTAACTATGTATGTAAACTGTAATATCTTCATTACTGTATAAATACACAACTCCTCCATAGTTATGTGTAAGGGGAAATCAAACTCTATTAGCAACAACCTCTGTGATTGAAACATCAAACATATTTTCCAAGATTTAATCAAAACAAGTAAAAAACAGGATTGAATTCAATATGATAACTTAATAAAAAGTTAAGTTTTTTTCTCTTTTTTTTGATACTGAAATAAAAGTTGAATATCTATTTACCATAGATAACCGTAGATTGTCCAAAACAAGATTAAATTTTTATCTACATGGAAATATAGAATCTCTCAAAACATGTCGCCTTTAATTATGTAGTTCTCCAGCCTAGCTAGTTAGTGAATTCCTCAATTATACTCCTATAGTTCATGAATCCGTCCGTATCCGAACATTTGGAGCCTTGACTTAGTTTTGCGAATATCCAACCTAAAAGGAATTATATGTGTATTTACGAAACACCGAACTATATGGCCCGTATGATAATTTGTCACGTCATCTTCCAATTACCATTTTCTATCATATTTTTAATTTTGAAGATCTGACATACACCGATCTAAGCCTACACCACCAACATACATGTTATTTGTTGATTATATTGTATATATCATATGCACAATTTATCTAAATCATAAATCATAGTACCTAAAACGGGGTTATGTTAACTGAAACTTCTTTGTAAGTCTAAGATTGATTGGTTGCTTTATAAGTCTCTTTAACTGAAGTTTCTTGTATGTCTTGCAGGGAAGATGTTGAATTACCTATTGGTACAGACAAGGTGTCTTTTTGATATAGGCAAAGAATATTCAAAGTTGCAAACTAACTTCTGATAATACTTGTTAAGGAGATTTTCCGGTGTTGTCGTCATTTCTTTATACTTTATATATTATGAATCTGCCAATTTTTTATACTTATATTCCGGCAACGTTTATCTTATAAATATTGAAACTTAAGTATATATGAGATAAAATTGTTGAACTCATGACTTACTTTTCGATGTTATATAGCACATATGTGTTTAAATATCTTTTTCCAGACTTCATATAAATATTTTATGATAATCGATAATTATCCGGACCCGATGACTACCCGTTGTTTTTATACAGTCCGGTTTCGGGTCCACAGAATTGGAAATCGGATCCGAAACCGTTAGGATCCGGAACCGACTCAAATAATGGGTCCGGTTCCGGGTCCAATGGTACCTGGAAGAACCCGGACCCATTGAAAGCCCTATGTTAATGTATGCCGAACTTTGTGTGATGAATTCATATCTCTAAACCATTCCAAATTATCCCTGAATCACGAATCGTCGACTGAATAATAAACTGGATTTACATTTCACCAAAATGAATAAAACTTGTACATTTATCATCCTGAACTTTCTCGATATCCCGAATTGCTAATTAGT
Source organism: Papaver californicum (assembly GCA_023531435.1). Lineage (NCBI taxonomy): Eukaryota > Viridiplantae > Streptophyta > Magnoliopsida > Ranunculales > Papaveraceae > Papaver > Papaver californicum. The sequence goes on from JAJJMC010003097.1 coordinate 303,845, forward strand.
CCAACCCTTTTTACTACACTAGATAATAGTTTTTTTGGTTCTAGCAATTTTATGTATTTTTTCTTTCACTGGAATTTTTCATTTTTTAGAAGTCTACGATAATTTACATTTCATTAAAATGAATAATATTCGTACTAACTAAAATATGATTATTAAATTATTTATATTTTATAAAAGGATATTTTAATAATACTATTTATTAATGAAAATTTGTTTGTTTGGAAAAAAAAAGCATATAAACGAGAAAAGAATCATTTATTAGGGGACAAGAAAAAGAAAAGAAAAATGATCCACTGACATGTGACAGGGAGTATGATTTTTGAAAGTGACTGGTTTAGCCTAAATGTGTGAGTCTAATTTTCATAAGCTGCCAAAGTTGAACACTCTGTCATGATGGCTTAAATTTAAGACTAGTATACGGTATGATTAAGTCTAAGATATATATGAACACATGCATACACACATGGAGGAAATATCAAAAACTTAGGCCACGTATGTGCGACTAAAAACGATATTTTATCAATATCAAATACTAATATATTTCAAAAACTCAAGAACCAATCAGAAAAGGAATAGGTAAGGTACTACGGTAGCACTTGAAAAACTACTTCTTCCACGTTAATGTAAAGCTAAATATGTTTTAGCCATTATTTTTCTCTAAGTATCGGAGCCTTGCCGCTCCCAAATATTTATAATCTATTTTATAGCTCTTTCATTCTTTAATACACAAGGGACCTAGTAAAAAAAACAAAAAAGTAAAGCCAGTTCACAACCAATAGGAATGGGTAACGAACGGAAAGGAATCCGATATTTTGCCTTTGGCATGGGCAAGTTCCACAAAACTTGTACTTCTAGATTTCTTAGTTTCTGCACGATGCAGCTAGCGCGTTGGCCAGTTATAGTTTTGGGACAAAAAGGCCACTTTGAAATTTACAATGAATTCCCATTATTTTGGATAATGGCAGACCTATTATCTTTTTCGTATGTAGTGTTAGCGCGAGGCAGGAAGGTGGACTCCACTGAAAAGAGTGTTCTTTTGTTTTCTAAAACCGGAAAAGTACGTAGAAGAGTTAAGCATTCAATCTTGGAAGCCACCATAGGCCGGCCAAAATAAGAGTATGACAGTAGGTTTGTTTGTACCTGATTCGACATCTGAATCTGATTTGACATCTGATTTAATCCGAGTCAGATGTTAGACTATTTGTTTTTAATTTTGAGTCAGATATCAGACCTGATTCCCGACTTGAATCCATTTGAATCAGGTATAAAAATACTCCCGATGCATTAAACCAAACCACTGACTTACATATTTTTGAATCAGATCTAACTCGAAAAACACATATTAAGTTAGATCCAGATGAGTCAGGTGATTTCAGTCAGATCTAGATGAATTAGATCTGACCAAAAAAATAAATATAGTATAAACATAGTCCATACGGTGGACATAATCTAAATCTTAGATTTAGTAGTGATAGATTTTTTTTGAGATCATCCATTTTTCTTTTTCAATTAGGTTTTCCTCTCCCTTAATTGAAAGAACTATAAGATCAGCGTCCGATTTTATGCATATTTCTTAACGAGTTTGCACGAAACATTTTAATCTCTACCACTGATTTAATTTAGAGAGTTATATAATAAAAATTAAAAAATTTTAAATATAAAAGGTAATGAAATCATTAATTAACTGATCAACTAATCAAGTGAATATATCAAAGGGTAATATATTATTTTGAAGGGAATGTGTACACAGTTAGACTCTAAGATCACCCATATTTATCTCTCCTAATTAAAAGCCCCCTTGTATAAGAATGGAACATACATAGAAGTCACTACAACTACTCTAAGCTTGTGAGAGATCTAAATATGTTGAAATTGATTACCATTTGGAAAACCCCGGTATAGGAGCACCATATACATATTATTTTTTCTAATTTGATATCTTTACTTTGTTACAAACTTATAATCGATTGAATCATTTTAATGACTTCTAGTACTATGCCATGTCTTTAAAGAGGAATCTTGACAGATCGGTCATGTGGGCACTGGGTGAGTTTAAGAATTTTCCTTTCCAATTTTATGATTTTTAAACCTATTAAATGAAAATTAATATTGTATTACGAGAATATCTAATGGGTGACTATGACAACTTTATGATTGGTCATAGTCATAGGTATATTATACGTAGCAGCCCAACTAGCAAATAAATAAAAATCCGTAGCAGCCAGGAAATTAATTCACGTTTTCATTTTTAATTCTTGGGCTCATTTTCTACAGCATTATTCAACTACTCCCATGTGTTGCCATCTTTTCATACAAACATCCAAATATTACAAAGAAAAATGCCTAAGTATGAAAACGAAGAAGATAAAGATCATTGAGAAAAGTCATTAACAATTACCAACTACACTAATTATTATTACTAAATTATGACAGCATACGGCATACCATCCTTTGAAAAACGACTTAGCTAGGTATATATGTATCCAGCAAGCTTATAAATCATATATCCTCTCCCACTAAAATTTTCTTTCTCTTTGCCTCTAGACTAGATTTTCATATCACAAATTGGCTCAAATCTAGCGATATATCATATAATTCAAGAACTTCATCCATCTGACAAAGATTTAACATTCTAATATGTGTCTCACGGAGGTTTTTGGAAAATGTTTTGGTATAAAAGATGATGAAAGAAGTGGGTTAATTGATGGTGAAAACAAGATCATCAAAATTAGAGGAACTGTAGTTTTGCAGAAGAGAAATTTATTGGATTTGAATGATGTTGGTTCTTCTTTACTTGACCGTCTTCATGAGATATCCGGTAAAGGTGTTAGCTTACAACTCATCAGCTCAAATAATCCCCAACCAGGTAATACTTGAGTACGCGCATATTGTTTTCAAGCAAATTTCTGCATGTTTTAGACGAGGAGAGCTAGTATAACATAACTCAATTAACTTTTATGAATTTTATGACGATGAAAATGAAACACTACTAAAATCTTGGGAATATTTTAGGAGAAAAAAAATACAGTATTTTTCTGCTCAACTAAATATAGAATCTTCTATTTAAATTTGTTAAAATAGACCTGTAATGTTTATCAATAATAAAATAAAATAGAAATGTAACTAGAGGTGTAAAACGTGCCGGCTAAGCATAGCCCATCTCATCAAATCGCATGCTACATGGTGTGTGCCGTGTTGTGCTGTGTCAGATACTTAGATTTTTTATTTCGTGTTGTGTTAGAAGGCGTGTTGTGTTGTGATTTGTTAGAAAAATAATCGTGTCGATATATTTATGTTATGTTTTCAAAAAAAAAATATTGTCAGATATTTAAATATTATATATATTATTATAAAAATAAGTAAACATCTCAATAAATAAAATGTAAAGAAAACAATTCTCACCCATGGATTTGTTGAAACCTCGTTGAATTTGGTTACTCCATGGAGCAATCTTTCATTGTTTGGATTAGGCAAGTTCCTATGTTTCTCTCAAATGACTCAATTTATCCATTTTGAATTATTATGGACCTCTCAAATGTTTAACTTTGGAGGTTTGAACATTTCGGCAGAGTGTCGCTCGACAAAAACTTTGTTTCTAGCTAATTAATTTAATTATTTTATATTTTTCTTATAATTTTTAGTTATTTTAACAAACCTTTATATAACAAAGATCCAATAAATATATTATAATATCTAAAATTTTATAAGAACCCACTAAACATATACAAATAATTTTTTTATTTCAAAAGTCTCGTAAAACATAATTAATTATATTATTTTACTTAAATTTATCAATTTTATCATAGTGGAGAAACATATTTATCCATTTAGACAAACTAACCCATTTTAACAGAGGTATATAGGAATCAGCATTAGCAGACTAAGGTGGATAAACTAACCCATTTAATAGTTGTGCACAAGCATATGAACTGGTATTAGCAAACTTTTCTAGAACAAAGCCATGCGTTGAAAAATGAACAACTCCTTCGTAGTTGGTACCAACCTTGTTGATAATTGGTTATAATGAAAAGAACCCAGCAAAGACAATCGATACAAGAAAAGCCTGAATTGGGATCAACTTGTAAACGTAGTTACAAATCCATCTCAACGGGGTAGACATTTTCAAAGAAAGGTTTCCCACTGAATTGGTAATTCCTTGATAATCCTGTAACAATCTTGATTAATCGTCTTGAAAGGCTTTTCCTTTCCTCTAGAATAAGAAAACCATGCGTTGAAAATTAAAAAAAAATTCCACATAGTTGGTACGTTACTACCTTGTTGACTTGCTAAGTTTGGCATTTTCAAAGATAATAAGTATTGTGGTCCGTGGACATCCATACCTGCCCCTCATTTATTTACTGTTCAAAGACTTTTTATTTTAAAAAAGAAAGATTATTTTATAAAAGAAGGTTTTTTAATTTTAAAATATAGCCATTTGAGTACATTCTAACCACCACTGCATCATTCATACACGTCCAAAAAATCACACGACAATAGTCGAGTACGAAAACAAATAAAATATATTAATATGATCAAACAGAGATGCTACACCTACCGTTAATAATCTCGTAAAAAATTTTAAAAAGTGCTCGACGGTGTTTAGACTGCCCTCTGACATTGGGATATATATAGGTAAACTTGGGATCCAACAACTTATTTTAGTTGGGATTTTTGATGGAATTTTTCTGGATAAGGCTAGCATTTTTGATGATCAAATTAAAAATAATATGAAAAAAAAGGAAATCATTGAAAATTAAGGGCCACTGCGTTGACGCAATTATTGACTCACGAAGTTGCTGATGAATCACCATGGCCTTCTAGTTTATACACTCTTAATCAAGTAATCAAAGTGTGGGAGAGATGTTTGTATTCTGTGATTTAAGGCCCAGTGACGAAGCTAATTGTCATTGTTTATGGGTTGCATTTAGTACAACCATGGGCTCGAGTTTTTTTGTTTTTTTTTTGAAGCATTACTCGAGTTTTATGGTTCATCATTATTGTACTTACTGTTGAAATCATGGACAACCAATTTTGTGTTTGTTGCAGAAAATGAAATGCGAGGTAAAATTGGTAAAGAAGCATATTTACAAGGATGGGTAAAAAAGATAACACCTTTGACTGCTGGATTATCAGAATTCTATGTGACATTTGAATGGGATGAATCCATTGGAATCCCTGGTGCTTTTTTAATCAAGAATTTCCATCACAGTGAATTCTTCCTCAAAACTTTAACTCTAGAAGATATTCCTGGAGTTGGTCCTGTTCATTTCGATTGTCATTCTTGGGTTTATCCTTCCAAACGTTACAAGTATGATAGGATTTTCTTTTCTAACCAGGTAAGCTCCTTTTATACTTGTAATTGAGATCCTAGACAAACCGTCGTAATAAACAACTCCAAAATTATAATCCTTCCGTCCCTAAAAAATGAGCATGTTTTTCTCTCTCTTTTTTTTTTTGTTCTAAAATAAATGATATTGTTCATTTTTATATATTCCCTCCGTCCAAGAATAGATGATCTATTTATTTTTAAATTTTGTCCACTAATAGATTACCTATATCATTAAATATAAGGATATTTCTAAACTACTATTTTAATAGATTACTTTTAGTATAAGAAATATATACTACTCCCTCCGTTTCAGGAAAAGAGTTATTTTCTCTTTAAATTTTTATTTCCAACAAAAGAGTCATTTCATTTTCAATATAACAAACTTTCAAAACCCCAAGAAATGTTATTATTCTCATCATAAAGATATAGGTAGTATTAAACTTTTTGTTAGGGTAAATCTGGAAATAAATTACAAAAGTTATTCTCTTTCATGTTGCCTTAACAATTGTGCAAATAAGAAAAGTAATTCTTTTCCTGAAACGGAGGGAGTATAATTTAATAATCATGTTTGTATTCGTTATGTAGGTGTTATAAAATGTTTTTCAATGATATAAGGTTTACGAATATCCATGGTATATTTTGAGAGGAAAATCATTTCTAAATTTTACTACTCCCTTCGTCACAGTTTAGTTGAAGGTCTAGCTGTTTTCACGCAGATTAAGAAAAATGAGAGAGACTAATTTTTTTCCAAATATATCCTTAATAATAATACTTCAAATATTTAAATCTCCTAGTTTTTTGTTCCTTGTTTCTAGTGGTTTGATTTTAATACAGAAACAAATCGTTAAAAAATCAAAAAAAAATAAAAACCTTCGTGTATTGTGGGACGTCCAAAAAACCCCTCCCTTCATCTAAAATGGGACGGAGGAAATAATTATTATCTATAAGGATACAATTATAAAAAATACTTAAAAATACTTCTCTCTCTTTTTTGTCTTATGAAATGTACAAACTTAAATTAGGTTACTTATTTTTGGACGGAGGGAGTATTATTATTCTAAATAGATCATTACTAATAATTACTGATTTTAATTTTTTGGGGAAGTTTTTTGGACCATACATCTAGAATCTTTGTCTAATGTACGACTTTAATGGTTATTTGCAGAGTTACCTGACATGCGACACACCAGAACCTCTTCGTAAATATAGAGAAGACGAGCTCAAAGTTCTTAGAGGAGATGGAACAGAAGAATTTCATAAATGGGACCGAGTATACGACTATGCAACATACAATGATTTGGGAACAAGCCGTCCTATTCTTGGAGGTTCAAAAGAGTTTCCGTACCCTCGGAGAGTGAAAACAGGCAGAAAACCATCCAAAAAAGATCCAAATTACGAAACCAGAAATTGCATATTGAACATAGATATTTATTGCCCAAGAGATGAAAGGTTTAGTCAATTGAAGTTCTCAGATTTCTTGGCCGTATCAGCCAAGTCATTGGGTCGGATTGTGACCCCTGAAATAAAAGGTTTATTTAGCAAAACACCAAATGAATTCGACACATTTGAAGATGTGATGCGCCTTTATAAGGGATACGATAAAGAACTTGCAGCTTCGCGTTCGTCAAACTCATGCTGCTGCATGAACTTAGAATTGCTTAAAGAGTTCTTTCGTTCTGACGGCGAAAAGTTCCTCAAGTATCCTAAGCCTGATGTGATCCAAGGTACATTTTGGTTACCATATATGTTTGTTCATAAGGAAGTTCATTTTGATAACCAAATTTGAAATGCAACTTTTTTTTTTTAGTATTGGCTTAATGATAAGTTTAATTCACAGCTGAAGAGTTTGCTTGGAGGAGTGACGAAGAGTTCGCTAGAGAAATGATTGCCGGAGTGAACCCTGTCGCGATAAGTGGTCTGCAGGAGTTTCCTCCAACTAGCAAGCTTGATCCTTCGCTCTACGGAGATCAAACCAGTTCAATAACCGAAGAACATATTGAGAAGAACTTAAATGGATTAACAGTATCTGAGGTACTACTACAATCCTAGTTTTATCATTTCTCATTAATCATCATATTGGTTTTGTAATCTCTAAAGTTTTTCTCTAGGAAACATCTGAGTTTCAACATTTCAAATCTGTAGGCTTTGGAGCAGAAAAGGTTGTTCGTATTAGATCATCATGATGAATTAATACCATACTTAAATCGGATAAATGCAACGAAGACAAAATGCTACGCTACTAGAACAGTCCTTCTGTTGCAGGATGACGGAACCTTAAAGCCTTTGGCTATTGAGCTAAGCTTGATTCACCCATATGGGGAAACACATGGTATTGTAAGTCAGGTCATCACACCAGCTCAAGAAGGCGTAGAGGCTTCAATTTGGCAGCTGGCCAAAGCTTACGTCGTCGTGAATGACTCCTCTTGCCATCAACTTCTCAGCCACTGGTAATATTTGCGTTTCGACTTTTAATTTTATCAAAAATCCAAGGTTTTAATGAATATTCGACTTACTTTGTGATTGATATATGGTGCAGGTTGTGCACACATGCCGCGGTTGAGCCGTTTATAATTGCTACTAATAGACAAATGAGTGTTCTTCATCCAATCCACAAGATTCTAAAACCTCATTTTCGAGATACGATGAATATTAACGCTATGGCTCGCCATATTCTCATTAGTTCAGGTGGTTATGTAGAGAGAATTGTATTTCAAAGAGAATACTCTATGGAGTTTTCCTCCATGACTTACCAAAAGTGGATTTTCACAGAACAGGCACTCCCTGAAGATCTAATCGTAAGGTAACAGAAAAACGTCTTTCAGACAAACATAGTTACACATCCAAGAGTTCATATATACTCATTCCTTAAAATTGTGGATCCTAGCATGTTATGTACACCTTTTCTTTAAACTTGTTTATAATTGTATTCCTTCAGAGGAGTTGCAGTGCGAGACTCAACCAAACCACATGGTGTACGCTTGTTGATCGAAGATTATCCATATGCGGTGGATGGGCTTGAAATCTGGTCAGCAATTAAGGAGTGGGTTCATGAATATTGTTCATTTTACTATCCTACCGATGAGTTGATCCAAGCTGACACAGAACTTCAGTCATGGTGGGAGGAGCTTAGAACTCAGGGTCACGGTGATTTGAAAGATGAGCCATGGTGGCCAAAAATGCAAAACCTATCAGAACTAACTCAATCACTGACCACCATTATATGGACAGCTTCAGCACTCCATGCAGCACTGAATTACGGCCAATATCCATACGCAGGTTATCATCCAAACCGTGCAACTATGAGCAGGCGGTTAATGCCCGAGCCAGGAACAGACGAGTACATCGAGCTTGAAAAAGACCCGGATGCAGTTTTCTTGAAAACAATTACTAGTCAGCTACCAGCGCTATTGGGTATATCACTGATTGAAATTTTGTCTACGCATTCTGCCGATGAATTCTATCTCGGACAGAGAGAGAACCCTGAACACTGGACTAAAGATGCAGCAGCACTGGAAGCTTTTAAGAGATTCGGAGAGAAGTTAAAGATGATTGAGGATAGAATGATGGAGATGAACACCGAAGGGAAATGGAGAAACAGACATGGGCCTGTACAAGTTCCATACACTTTGTTGTGTCCTTATAACTTGCCTTCCTATCCAATGGGACTTACAGGTAGGGGAATTTCCAATAGTGTCTCTATCTAGTAGGACCAATACAACAAAGGAGGGAACCCTTTCTCCTAAATTAGCTTGCTTTTCTAAAGTTTGTTGTTACTTACTTGTAAAAGGTTGTTTTTTCTTTCTTGATGTGAACTATAATTGGGATTTAGATTGATATCATTACTGTCATTTATGCGTAAAAGTGCAAATCTCTTTGCGAAATCTACACAAAGGTCTTAACCAATTTGGGGTTAAACGTCAATTCCTACTGGGTCTATGGGTTTGCACCCTAAAGGTGGTGCTGGTTTTATGCGTATCATTACCCGCATGATGCTCTTAATTACATTTCTTTACTGTTGCATGCCACATTGTGATTTGCATCTCAAATAAGCTGCATTATTTGCTGTGTCAGATAAGAACTAGTGAAACTCATTTCTTATCCAACAAAGAAGTTACTATGATTTCCTAGAAATACACCATCCACATTTTAAATACCATCACATACTCGTAGTTTTCTAGCTTCAAACATCAAGTTTTAATAGAAATAGCGAGTTTCTATTTTTCGTCACAATTGATGGTTGAATCAGCTATTATTGGAACTAGAAAGCAGAAAAATACGACGACTTAGATGGAAAAAAAGGAAGGGAAAAAAAATCGAGTGAGAACTTCGTGAGCGATTACAATAGGTTTGGTAATCAGCTGAAACTTGCCATCAGCTGAAACTTGCCATTTACACCTGAACTTTCCTTCTTCTCATTGGTCCGCTTCCTCTTAAGCAGCCTTTGCTTGCTGACACCAGAGAAAAAGAAACTATGTTAGGGAGAATGAGAGAAAACAACTACTGTTTCACCGGACTAATCTTCCGTCTAGGTTATTTTTATCCATTACTATAGCTGATATCTTTTGGATCCATCTTTCTTCGGTGTTTGGAAATTGCTATAGCAGATGGGTGTCATATAGATATAGATGAACTCACCCGCTTCTCTTCTTCAATCTTGGCTTTGATGTATGAGTAAAGAGCCACACCAGCAATTGCAATACCTGTTCCGATACCTGTTTGGGTTGAAATCTTGTTGCCTATACAAGGAGTAGAATTACATGTAGTTTAGTTGCAGTGAATGAAAGATTCAATACGCACCAAGAAGCAGATAGATGGATTTAAGCAGGAAGGAAGTTACAACTCACCGAAGATTACAATTGAGAAACCAATTACAAAGACACGCTTCAAGACATTGCCAACTGCATGTGTAAGAGGTGCCACTCTCTCAAGGGTGTTGGTTGCAAGCTGAAATATCCAGGAAAAGACATTTAGTGCTGATTATCATGAAAGCATCATCAAACCGTTCAATACGAAAGCAATACATCTTTCGAATATATATTTTAATGTAATTTTTATCTTGGGGACAACAATGGTAGTTCAGAATAATGGTTGAAGTAAAAAATTCATCGTTCTAAAGTGACAGTAATGCATAGCTTAAATAGCTAATGAAAAGTCGTACATAGAAAACAAGAAGATTACCTGATTGTAAAGATGGTAAAACATCCCGACCCAGAAAAGATCCGAAACAAACTTGATCATACCAACTTTAGCAATTGCATCAGCGAAACCAGACTTCAGCAGGGTTGGCCCCTCGATCTGTAAATAATAATTTGTGGAGTACAATTTAATCAACTGCAGCTCCATCACCATTTTGGTTTATATTAAATATGTACATGTGGTAGTAGATTAAGAATTTTACTCACGATAATAGCCGGTGGAATACAGAAAAGAAGTGCAATGATTGAAATGTAGGCATAGAGATTGGTACTGTCCATGTCAGTCTGCGGGAAAAAGCATAGGAGTTAAGAAAGGTGTTTTACATGTAAGTATGATTCACGCTGTAAAAGATAATCATACAAGTATAAAGAGAATATAACCATAGCTTTCTTTGAGTAGATACTCCTGTAGGTAAAGGAGATGTTTGAGATCATGGCACTAATGAAACCCAACCAGTTGAATGATAGTTCAGTTAGTGATGCCATGGCCACACCTGCATTTCATAAGGATAGATAACCCATCAATTTATGGGAGATACAATTTGTTTGGTAATACAACTGTGCTATCTTTCCCAATGTGGATTATCTGTTTAGCTATAATACCAACAATACATATAAGAAACAGAAGTTTAGCTTACCAAGGACAACGGGAGCTAGGGATAGCCATAGGGTAATGGGTATTGGTTGTCCAAGTAAGAATTGAGAAGCGGATGCATTGAAGAAGGGTTCGAGAGCTGAAACAAAACATAAAATAGTCAGTGTGCAAGTGATAATAGTTATCATTTATTTTCCGTGACATATAAACATGTTAACACTCTGGCAACTGATGTATAATTCGAAGCACAATTAGGTGTTTGTCTATAAGATAAAAGAGTAGTAAATTGTTTGTTTTTTGGGCATAAATACACCTGAATGGCCTCAAATTGGCAATTTGCTATCCCAGGTCAAACCCCTTCCTATCCATTTCAGCAAAAAAAAGTAACCGCATGGCTTAGTGTACATACCTTTGATTGTGTGGGTAAATGAGACTGCGACTGCAGCAAACGAGACGTTACTGGTCACGTGACCAAGAGCATGGCAGGCAGCAACAGGAATGAGTAACTTGAGTTGGTTACCGTCCATAGGCTAGTATAAAAGAAGGAGAAGAATCAGAAGAATGAAAATCCAACTCATCTAGACCATCATCCCTTTGTCACTGCTCTTTTCTAACTCAAATTAATCAAAGGGCAAATTGGTCTTTTCAACAGATAGTAAATTGGTCATATCAATATTTTTAATATAACGGTCACTATTAGCCGTTTTTTCCCCAGTCCATTATTAGGACCCTACTCATGAAATTTCTGCCCAATAATAAGTGGCTATAAGATTATCTCATCCAATCTTATTTTAATGACGGTGCTGATTAGCTAAAACTGCAAAATTGATATAGTTAGACATACAACTTACAGCGCGTTTAGGAAGACCAACAGCCCAGCTGATTAAACAGTAAACCACACCCACTCCCAGATGAACAACCGATACGAAACTGAAAGAAAAGAAGACAATAGATAGCTTAATCCCTCTAAACTTAGTACTTAATTACTCCATGAGCAGAGGATTATGAAATATTCTTAATAACAAACAGTTGAAAACCAAGACGAAGAAGAAGAAGAACGATACTTACTAAGGGTAAGGGAAATAGTTGTAAATCTTCTTGTTGAGAATGTTGAATATCACATTCAAGAAATACCTGATGATCATAAGGAGGGATATATAATTCAGTAACTAATTATCAAACAAGATCAAATATACAGAGTACACAAAAGCTACTACTTACCACATGAAGAAGAAGAAACCAGTAACTAGAGCTGGATATTTTTCAAGAAGCCCAACTTTAGCTTCCCTGATCATTACAACAACAAAAATGAGTCAGAAAAAATATCCAAAATCAGATAAAATTTATCAAAACTGGAGGAAAACGGACCTCACCCAGCTGAATTGCTTCCTCCAGCGGCAGCACAAATTGGTTTAACAAATTCTCCTCTTTTGGATGATGGTGCTGATGATGAAACTGGATGAAATTTGTCAACAAGTAAATGAGTTGATCGAAGTTGTCTTCCCCAAGCAAGATTTCCACCACCACTAACATCTCCAACAGATGATGATGATAGTGACTTAGTAGATATGATGGAACTAGTAATGGTTTGTCTAATGGGTTTCCTTAATTGAATTAAACCAGTACTGGAAAATGTGTTTGTTCCGGATGATAAAATTCTTGACTCCATTTTTTCTTCTCTTTTTTCAGTTTTGTTTTCTAAAGAAAGAGAATTAAAACAAAAGAAAGAAACGTACTCAGTCTCTTATGAAGAATAATAAATATCTCATCTCGTCATCATCATATCACACCAGTACTGGGAACTGGCTTTTAGTCCCAAGAGAGATAGAGCCCTAGAGGGAGAGATAAGGTGGGCTAAGAAAAGATTGGACAAGACAACCTCTTCCTCATGGGCCTTTCACCAAGGATAAGGAAGTAAGAAGATATCCAAACATCACCTTATCAAATTAAACACATCCACCTCAGCAACAATCACACATATCAAAGAAACCTCCTGTCCTCCGTACATACAATGGCATAGTTATACTCGGTCTCTTATACTAACTCCGTTTCAGATAAATAGGCTTATTTTGTATATAAATTTGTTTTAAAAAATGTTTAAACATAAGTCATGACGCATGTGAGGGAGATGATATTGGTATTATGTATATATTAAGGATGATCCGTGTTTGTTAGTTGGATGGTGAGTTGAATGAAATCACGGATCACGAGTTGTACAGTTGGATATTTTTGTTCTGCTGTGTTTTGAGGTGTATTCTGAACTTTTTTTTTTGGTCGATTATTCGAAAATGATATTTCATCAACCAATACCAACATCTTATGTCTTTGACCTGGAAATAATAAGAAGAGAAATATGTGGTTCATCAGAAATGTTAAACCCAGCATATTAGCAAGCTTTATAGTGAGCATCCGAAATATCTCTTCCACAAGATTTGTCAGCTCCAGCTGCACAGAGCAAGGACCCTAAGAAAGAAATTGCAAATGTTAAATATTGACACATAAAAAATAGGTCCAATATTGAAACATAAAAAATAGTTCTCGTTTGTCTTTGCAATGGATACAAGTTACAATATCTAATAAGGTTGACAAAGAAGCAATATCAGGATTTTTACATACTTATAAGCCCCAGTATAGAAGTGTAAATAACTCTCAAAGAGTCATGGTCAGCAGCAGACATTCAGGGAGTCGATCAAACAGATTATATGAACCCAGTAATGAACAAATCAACATCTGACTCTGAGTAACCAAATTACAGAGTTATCTCCTAAGCTGAAGCTACAAGAAGGTTAAGAACATCACTTTTCTGGATATGCTCAAAGTTTACACTGGCTAGATTCTAGAGAATCACTAGACAAGAAGGCCATGAACTGATATCCTTCAAATTCATAGAAACCATTTCTCTATGGAAACATGTTACGAACCTTGAGACCAAAATGAAGAATATCTTTCTTTGATTCCAATATTTCTATTATAAATCTACAATCTACATCAGATCGTGGTTTCATGTACCAAATATTTCCATATCAAGGCAGATGGTTATCGGTTCAAGGACGCAAGGTGACCTTAGGGTAAGAAGGGGTAGAACAGATGAAGTCAAGGAGTATGTTGAATACACGTACCCATGAACCCGGATGGATAAGGTATCTACTTCATACCATTGTCAATTGAGGACCATTATCATCAAAGCCAGCCACCAACAAAGAAACACCGAAAGGCGTCAACCCACTGCCAAAAAAAATAAAAAATAAACATTATGCGTAGCAATAAATCCCTGTAGGCAAATGTATATTTGATCCAATTCAATTAACTGTTCCAAGTTTATTGCCATGTTTCAAAGGCCTGCAGTGTGGTCTTACTTGTTAAGTAGAACTTAAGTATAAATACTTGGTCAAACTTTCGTATATAACATACTTCTTGTAGGTAGAAGAGTGTATTATATACATCTACCACTTGTTGAAACTGTCAAACCAAACAGAAGTTTTTCTTTTCTTCTAAGTGAATAGTGGGGCTAAGTTATAAATCTAATGGTACGGTTTTTACTCACACTAAATATTTTTTCAGGGCAATATTAACTTGTGGTTAATCAATAACAAGACTCCAAATTCCACAAGCCCAAGCTAACAATAAAGAGATAGTTACCCAGATTGAGTGAACTCCAACATAACTACTGCAGTTTCTCTGACAAGTTGTGTGACAGGGAGGCTTTGCTACAATCATATTTGCAAATTACAGTCGGATACATAAGATAATTATGTACCATTATATAGATTTTTTATCGCCAAAAGTACCAGCTACACTCTTAATAGAAAAAAATCGACTAACAACACCAATTAACCAGAGACTGTTTAAGGTAGTGCATTTCCTAGTGAAGCAGGAAAAAGAAGGCACAAATGCACCAAAGACAGCATTCTATTCAAGTGAAATACCCAAAGGACATGATTGCATCGCGTATATTGAGGATTTTCTAGTATTTGAATGAAACTGTTTATAACATAGTTCGGACGTGCACACTTTTTACGAGCTAACTTAACATGCAGATATGGTACCTCCAGCTTAGTATAAGAAGTATCACCTAAACTAAGATTCATTAAAGAGTAATGAGGAAACGGAAACCAACCTGTATACAACTCCCATATTTGTTGTTAAAGACTGAATCTTCTGAACCTGTAACAAAACGAACTACATTATCACCAGGATGTAGAAATGTACAAACAAGTAGGAACCCACTCTACAGTGATAGAAGAATGAGACCGCAGGACCTGGAATAATATTTGTGAGCAAGTAGCTGCTGCTGCACTTGTGAAAGTTATAGATACAAGATCATGTGTATGTGATAAAAGTTCTATTTTCATATTCGTAGGTCCTTCATCTTTCACATTACAACTTTCACCGCCAACGGCTTCATTAACTTTTCCAGAAAAGATGAGCCTACCCAAAAATGAATCCATTGGCAAATATAAGCATTACCAACAAACTGTGTTATAAAATACAGAAGCTCCAGCAAACGTGAATCAAAATGAGAGTTTACCTAGATATAGATTGAAATAAAGAAATAACCATTCGGAGCACACTGTACTATTCTTCACCAACCCATCTACAGTTCGAAGCTTAACCTACAACCGCCCCAAATGTACCCATAAGACAACTTTTTCGAGCAAGTTGGTGAACACAAACTCTAAACTAAAATAAAATAAGACCAATATGATAAAAGGTATAGGGACGTCCAAGTTACAGTAAGCATAGCAGTTTAAAAGGGTGACCTCTCACAAGTCTAAACACAAATAATTAACTAAACCTGGTAATGTTAATTGTCCAAGTTACATATCAGTATGGCAGTTTATACATACAAGCTAAACGATTGAACGAACTTAAGAAGAGCCAAACTCAATCAGATTTTACAGGCCGAATGATCTTATTACATGAGCAAATTTAAAGAAGAAGTGAATCACCTATAAATATATTCCTTGCACCACTCAGTGTTCGGCCTAGAATTGTACCACTCGGTGAAATTGTCAAGTTCATATGGTAAAGTTAGCAGTCAGTTTCTAAGATGGTCTCAGGCTCAGCTGCTCTGTATATTTCACCTCATTTATGATTCTATGTCACAGAAGTTAGTAAAATCAGTATGCTGACAAGATCAAGAATTTTATCACTTTTATAAAATTAATATACAAGAAAGCCTACATATATACTGATGAAAAAATTGATACCGATGCCAAAGGACATTAAAGTGTAAGCCACTAATATATTATGGTTAAAGTGAAAGACGGTGTACCCCTCAGGAACGTTTCTAGGCATTGCAGAGGCTGTAACATATCTTTGTGGGGTTGTTTTCAGTGTGGCTGACCCGGAAGCATCACCTACATCCACATTACCACGGCCATGGAACTTGGTTGATAACTGAAAGCACTGACAAATCGATAGAAGATACCATGAGAACACTGTTAACCTCAGCAATACCATGAGAATCATGAAAACTAACACCAATCTACAATGGAGTTAAACCCCTCATTGTGAAGTAAAGACCCAAAAAATAAAAATAAAAAAAAGTATCAAAATGGAATTATAGTCATTGTTCAGAATTAGATTTAGGGGTTTTCTTTGTTACCTGTCAGGAGAAGAGATTTTCAACGAACTTGGGTAGTTCTCTTGTAGGGAAAAAATAGAAAAAGGAAACACCTTACTGCAAAAACGAGAGAAAATGGAAAAGAAATTAAATCGTTAATAACACTAAAAATCTATCAAATTTATGAAACAAGAACAAGATTGATGATATTACCCTGATCAAAATGGAATTATAGTTATTGTCGCACTACATTTGGTACCTACTAATCAAACAAACAAGACTAAAACAAAACTAGAAGAAGGATAAGAAGAACTGAAGAAGAATATGTTGTTTCCGTGTTTGTGGTGAGTGAATCGTGAGCGGAGAAGACTGAACAGAAGGAATCGAGCACTGGATTAGGAATTAGGATGGGTAAGGGTTTCACCTTTAAGGTAAGTTCATTTTTTATTACTCCCTTCGTTTCAACGTAACACCTTTGCTGAAACGAAGATAATATTATTTGTTCGACGAGGAGAAAAAAACTCAGAGGAAGCAGTTTTTGTTTTGTCAATTTTTTCATTTTCTGCAACCGTTGACGTCGGAATGACGCCGCAGGCCCACAGTCAACTTTTAACCCGCTTCTTCCTGTTTCCTCTCAAGGGGTAGCGTGGGGCGGAAAACAGTATCGGCACGTGGAAACATCGCAAGGCTCGGACATAAGATATCAAGGTAAGAGTGAAGCACGGAGCAGAAATCCAGAAGTTACTTTAACTTGAATCGAGACATCTGCCACTCACATAAGGTGGAGACACTTGTCTGATGTACGAAGCAATCTACGGTCAAACTCGTTGTGAGTAGTTGAGCATTTAATGGAATTTAGAATGTTCAGATCAATAAAAGATTCGGGTTGAATGGACAGGTGGGCGAAGAGTATTTGCTCGATGTCAGTTTGAAAGTGGCATCTTCGGAGAGATCAATCGTTGTTACTTAACAACATTACTCGAGCGAAGATCAGCTTCGTACGAGGAATAAAAAAAAGAGTGAGAGATATTATACAGTGAGTGAGAACATAAGAGAGAGCTAGTAACCTTCATCAAAAGATAGTGAAACCCTCCCGTTGTTTTTGGTTGAAAAAAAAGTGTATTGCAAAGAGTACTTTCTATAGGTTCTAGAGATCAAAATTGTACAAGATGAGCCTAAAAAAATGGTTGTTCACGTCTTGCTTCGTTCACAATGATGGAGATGATGGGTTGATCTTAGGGGAGCGAAGCAGAAAAGGTTGAGATTTCAGTGTGTGATGAAAATAGTACTGTGTAGTTGAAGACTGGATTTATGACTATAAACTTGATTATCTCTGGGATAGATCTCTGCTATGTTCAGTCAAATAAATGAAGCCATTTATTTATAGTCTTCTAGTAGACACACTGATTTTTTATAAATTATGCAAGTTGGGAAGAGATGGAGAAGTGATAATCGTGGAGATTGTAGTGGAATCATGTCCGTTAAGTCAGGAAAACTGTATGACTACTACTCCCTCATCCTCTCAACTGCTCATAACTGTCCTACTACTTATTACCTTCTCGTAGTAGATGTGTCACCAGACTCACCACATCGCAAGTTGTTGTAAACTTCTAGATCAATACCCCAACTAGAATCCCCCTTATGTGACATATTTATGGTCTCGTAAAAATAGTGAAGTCATGGGCCACTACTATTTTGGTTGAGTCAGGACAATAACATGGTAAATTAGTAATAAAAGTTGCTCAGTTCACTAAGTGGTTAAGTAGACTGACCAGTGTCATGTCTAGAGAAAATAGTAAGTTTAGTAGTTGTGCACAAGCTTAAAAGTATCAAGGCTTGCAAATGGCACAAACTTAAAAATGTTTGAAGCCAAAATTATGCAAAAGTTCTTAGGGACCGAGCAAGAGATGAGCATGGTGTTCTCGAGAACAAGCATTGGCGATGGCATTCGGTCAGCACCATGGTGAGCATGGCGTTAACTCTAGGCTAGCGCCAATGATGAGTATGACGCTAGCATTGAGTTAGCATCAAGAGTGGTATAGCGCTGGCACTAGGCTAACACCGTGAACATGATGATGCTTCCCCGAGTACCGATCGTCAAGACAAGACGCGTCCTTGAGGATCGGTCAGTGAGTCAAGACGAGTCCTCAAGGATCAATTATTTAGTCAAGACGCGTCCCCGAGGATCAGTCATTGAGACAAGATACTTCCTTGAGGACCGGTCATTGAGTCAAGACGCTTCTTTAAGGCTCATAGTTGGGGCCAAAACGCTTGCTTGATGTGCAACGCTATATTAGTGACGCGTGCAAGAGAGATAACGCTATGGATAAACCTGAGAGCTGACCATTTGGATGTTATCTCCATTTCGTATATAGTAGTATATTGATGTTGTTCAAATAAAAATTTGACTATCGACGCGCTCATAAAACAAGTTCAAGGAATTAAGCCGTAGAAGTTATATGACGTGTGACTAGTTCATATGGCATATATATGTATTTAAATAGGATACATGATCAGTATAGAGTGTTCGTAGCCATTCACAAGATTGCATTCTTAATTCTCTTGTGGAATATGTATAGAAGTACATAATTCTTATTTTGATACAAAGTCAGAAATATGTGCAGATATTTCTACGTTCGCTGTTGAGCAGAGGGAAATTGTACGATTCTAGCCATTTTCAAAAAAACACCATCAACACCCATGGATGTAGTTTTTAACACCATACCACTTGTAATCTCTTGTGTGTTGTCTTGAATACATCTTCCTTACATGTTTGTTAGATTAGGATCTTGGGGTGTAGTTGTAGGATTATCTGCAACTATATGTAGGGGATCGATTTTGAGAGGAGTTCGTTGATCATAAAATTATCTACCCCTGGTGGTAAAAATATCTTTGTTAGTGGCTCGAAATGGAATCCTATTAGTTCTAGTGGTTTTTTGAAGGGTTGGATCGAAATTTTAATAGAAAAAAGGATTTGGACCTATTACAAATGTTATGGTGGGTAGGAAATTATTTTCTCAAGTTTCTACTGATGTTATTGTTTATGATATACGGAGTTGTGAACAACTTATGATTGGTGTGTTTGTTCGTAAGAAGTTCTCGTATCTTGTGGTTAGAAATGATGCGATCCAAGCTTTAGAAAACCAAGTGTGGGTTTCAGATGACTATTCATGATGAGTCTTTTTTTGTTTTCAATTTTGATGCTGCTTTAGATAGAGCTGTTTTTTTAGATCATGGATCATTTTATATTTCGAATAAATTGTTTCTAGTAAGACATTGACACCCATATATGGAGAAAGATAAAGCTGCTTTGAAATCAATTCTAGTATGAATATTGTTGACGAAGGTTCCTTTATATTAGTGGAATCTTGTTTGTTTAAGGTTGATAGCTAGTGTGGTTGGTGTACCTATTCTAACCGATAAACCTACTTTAACCAGATCCAGTATGGCTTATGCGAGGATTTGTGTTGAGATTTCTGCTAACAGTACTTTTCCTGATGAAATTCATTTATTTATTGATGGGAAAGTACATAAGAGTATACTTGTTGAGCATACTTGGAAACCACCAAAAGGTGAGCATTGATCTGTGTTTGATCACACCAGTGCTGTTTATGCTAATGCTTATTCTCCTCCAAAAGAGAATGTTGAGTCTCAAAATAAAGTGAATATTGAGTCTCAAAGGAAGGGGGAAATGAGAAAATGGTTTGGTTAATAATACTTGTAAGAGGGTTAGGAATCCTCTGCTTGAGGATACTATTATCACTAATCTTGAGGATGATGTGCTTTATGATAAATTTATTGCTACACCGAGTGGTGAAGGGGCTGGGAGTGCTAGAGAGGCTGATCTCTCAACTTCAGACTAGCAATATTTTTGGTGCATTGACTAATACATCTGATCAGAACTTGGACCCAAATGTGGGCTCAATGGTGAATATTTCTATTACTTCTTAGTTGATATAGGTGGAAATAATTCTTCATGGATTGGTACTTCTGGATGTAAGACTTCTAAAGGTTTTATTCAGAAGGGTGGTGGTGGTCTACATGTTAAGGCTGCAGAAACTAAGAAAACGGCTTCCATAGGTAAAAAAATCCATCTTAATATTTATAATGATGTTTAAGCATGGAGCTTGGAATTTCAGGGGATTGGATAATCCTTTGAAGCGGAATGAAGTTAATAGACTTATTAGAGAGAATAGTTTAGCAATTATTGGCATTGTGGAGACTCATGTTCAACAGGTGAATAAAGATAGTATTTGTAGGCGTATTAATACTTCTTGGACTTTTGTTGACAATCATATTCATAATTCTTCTGGTTGAATATGGGTTGGAAGGAACCCTGTTGAGGTTCATATATCAGTTCTTCGTTCATCGTATCAAATAATTATGGGGTCCACTTTTAGAAACACTAATTCTTTTTCTTTCTTTTTTGTATGGTAATAATGATGTTATTCTTAAAAGGAATTTATGGAATGATTTAGTTTCTTCTGTAATTTTTTAAATAGAAGGCCTTGGCTACTTGTGGGTGACTCCAATCTATTTTGAATCCTAATAAGAAGCTTGATGGTGGTGAGGTTAGGCATTCTGATTTTCTTGACTTTCTGAATAGTACTTAGGTAGCGCATATTTTTGATTTTTAATATTCTGGTTGTTTATATACTTGGTCCAATAAGCAGTATAATATGACCACAATTGCTTCTAAACTTGATAGAGTTATGGTGAATGTTGAATGTGTGGAGCAATATCATTTGTCTAAAGCTGGATTTTTGCTTGAAGGGATTATAGATCATTTTCCAGTTATTTCCATTGTTTTTGAGATGAGGAAGCATGGCCCTCTTTCTCACAGTTTTTTTCACTTTTGGACTAAAGAGTCTAATTTTCTATCAATTATGCATCTTGTTTGGTGTAAAAGAGTTAGGTAATACTATATTTTCTCCTTAATTATAAAGTTGAAGATTAAGGACTATAAAAGGAATAAGCAAAGATTAAGGGATTTTACAACTCGAGCGATGCAAGCTAGGAATAATATGGAGGAGCTGCAGAAAATTGTCCAATTTACTCCTTTAGTAGGACTCAACTTGTTTCTAAGGAAAGAAAGTGTGTAAGTAAATATTATACCCTAGCTAGATATGAAGAAACAAAGGAACAACAACATTTTAGGGTTAGTTTTGTTGGATCTTGGTGATTCAAATAGTTCATTCTTTTACAGAACTTTGAAAGATAAAATATTTAGAAATAATATCTTATTTTCAGCTTCTAGTGAAGATGTAATTCTAGAGGAGGATGTGGATATTATTAGGGAGTTTATTAGTTTTTACTTTTATTATTAGGAGAACACTCTGATCGATTATGTCAATATGATATTCTTGATGGGTTGGAAAACAATAGAAAATCCCCCCAAATAACAAAGAGATATGTCAAAAGATATCAAAAACAATAGAAAATAAGTTTTGTTTAGTTAACTATCAACTAAAACTTAAAAAGAAAATAAAACCAATTAAGATCTGGTCCAAAAAGGATCAAATCTGAGCAAGATGTTAATGGATAGGGTTGCACATGAATCTACTGAAACCGATGGAACCAGACCGGAACCTAGGAGTTCGGGACATGTACATGGAATGAAAGTGAGAATTGGCAAGACCCAGGGTACAAGTACCGGTTTTAAGGGAGAACCGTGCCGAACTGACCAAGAAAAAACCGGTTATTTTATACCTTTGATTTCGAAGTTAAAATCTTAATCCTAGCCGTTATTTCTAAGTTAAGTATAAGAAATCACTTTCATTTTCACTCGATCGACTAGTCTTCACTCTTAAGTTATTCTATTCTTCTTCAGTGTTCTTCTCTTCTTCTTCAGTTTTACTTCATCACCACCAGAACGACACCACCACCACTATCTCATCGTGATTCTCACTACAGCCACCACCACCAATACCATCTTCTTCTTCAGTTATTCATTCTTAATCCACTTATACCACCTTCCCATTTTAACTAATATTAAGATCCACATCAAAATGATTTAGTGTTTGATGTTTTGATGAAAACGTAAATTGATTAAGTACAAACAATGATCTAATGAATGAAATTAACAATGATTAAATGTTGGGTCTATGGTAGTAGACTCAGACCAAGGTACTAGTGTGAGAAGTGAAAAGAGAAATCAAATTGAAAGGAAATATAAATATTTTTTTTTTAGGTTTAAGGTTTTTCAATTTCTTCTTAATTTCTTTTACATGTTATCGAGATGGAAACGCAAAGATGAGATTGGGGAATTTCAACTTTTTACGCATTTTGATTTTGATAATCAAAATTGTGTCTCTATCTTGGTACTTGGGATGTGTTTGTGTAAACCTTTTGTATGCCGACTTATCTGTTCATGACTCATTTGTATGGACCCAGTAATGCTTGATTGATAGGTGCATAATCTACATGATTTTAATGTCAATTACATACTTGTTTTAGTTATATTTCTTGCATTCTAACTTGCACTATTCTTGTTTTCTATTTTGTTTCTTATGTTAGGACGATTCAACCAAAAGAAGTGGAAACGACTATAAAAGTGCTAAGGAAGTGAAGTGCTACAAGTGAAGAAAATAAAAGCAAACTTGAAACTCCTTAAAATACAGGATTTTCTATGATTATTTTAAATATAATTGAAAGATGAATCCAACGCAAAAAGAATGAGGTCATTCCGAGTTCGCATGAAGAAGTTATGAGCAAAACCGTGAAACTAACTTGGATTTGTTATCTGTTGGGCCTTATTGGGTCTGTGCGGGAAAAGAAAGAAGGGAAGCGTTTTGGGCTCGCATTTGACGTAAAAATTAGGGTTTTTGAGGAGGTTAAGTCTCATAATTGGATAAGGATCAAAATGAGGTGGAAGAGTTTAATGAGATTAGGTTTCCTAGTTGGATAGACATCAAGAGGAGGTTACCAAAGCTTATTTAAAGGGGAGCCTAGATACAATTTTCTACAGAACTTCTCCACAGAAAAGAGAACAAATTTTGGATTACCCCTTTAAAGGGGTGAACTAGGATATTTTCTCTTCTTCTTTTCCTTTATTTTTTTATTTTTATATTTTCCATCGGTTTTAGTAAACCCGTGATTAGCTAAATTTTCTATTGGTTGGAGATGTAATCGGAAGTTCTAAACATGAGAATTAATCTGGATGGTTAGTTTTAATTTTCATTATCTCTTTTTTATCGTTCATGTTTTACTACGTATAACAATTATGTGATTGTTTTCATGTAATATGATTGGATGTTTGGTATGTTTGAAATCGCGAATTAAATATCCTTAATAACCTATCTATAGCTAATTAGGAATCTTAGGTAATCTTATCAAGAACCCTAATAATTAGTAGTAATTTGTGATCACTAGCGGTGCGAATCGTGAACGAAGTCACAAGTAAAGATTGAACTAGGTTGAATATGCCACGATTGTACGATATATTTCCTATGAATAACTCATCTCAAAGATATTAATGTTTTCCTCAAGTTGAACCTCTTAGCGATTAGCACTAGGTTATTTGATGGAAAAGAATTGATATATTAGCGATTGCAGTATATGTTGACATATGGAGGCGTAATGAAGTATTACACCGATTGGGGATACTTTAAGGTTATTGGGAGTGGATGTTGATTCTAATCGATTCATGAGCTTGTTTAGTAATTGAAGATGAAACCTCTAACCAATATTTTCTATTTTTGTTCAGAACCTTTATTCACTTTGCTTTTAGTTTAGTTTAGGATAGTTTAGCTTAGAATCTCAAAAACTCCCCTGATTACCTAAGAAGTCGAAAGCAAGCAACAATTTTTTGTTCGCTGTGGGAACGAATCCCTACTTACTACTCTACTCGTTATTGTAGAAAGTATAGGAAATATTTTGGTCGACTGACAACCCATCATTGATTGTTAGAGATTTGAATCTGATTTGCTTGTATAGTCTAATTTGAATTTTGGTATGATCTAAATTGAGACATGTCTATCCTTTTCTCTCAGATCTTTACTGAAATATGAGCTGTAATAATTGACAAAGTAAGAGTTGTTTCAGTCTTTTTACTTTATCAGTCAAAACGTAAAGTTTATCTAAATTTCATCAATTTGAGTCAATTACTAGAGTTAAAAATAAAAGATAAAAAATAAATTAATGAGTATGGTTCCTTTTGAGATGAAGGACGTTAAACCTCGTATACATAACAACAATAAGTAAAAACCCGGAACAGTACGAGAACCGTACCGATCATACATGTATAGGTATAAGCACAAGTACAAGTACAGATACCCCAAACTGGAACAGACTAATAGCAGGGACATGTATTCGGTTTTAAAGAAAACCGGTTCGTACTATCCTTTGTGCAGCCCTATTAATGGAGGCTAGGTTCAAAAGTTATATATCTTTAAGTGAGAAATTTAAATTCTCAAACCAACATTAAATAAAAAAAAATTAAATAATATGATATTTTTACTTGAGTTCCTAAAGTGTGGAATATTACCAATTGTTTCTATGTGACAATTTTCCAAGTTTCCTTTTGTTTTATAACTCTTTATTATTCGATACGAGTACTTTAACCGCTGGTATTTGTAAGGGAGGAACCACATACTCAAGCGAAGGTAAAACACGCCAAATACGATGAGATGCGTGGGCAGAACCAGTGCCTGGTTTCCCCCCAAACTCGAACACGAATCCCCAAAACCTATTTTTGTATCATTTATAACATAGGCTTAAGCCCAATCTTGAAAAGTTTTCAAGCCCAACAAGCTTGTCATGCCCCTTTCGTACTTAATTCCTTGTTCTGCCGTAATGAGAAGTTGATGATGATGTTATTTTTATACTTAAGTTTGTTTTTTCCTGTTGTGATCATCAGACAATTTTGAAGGTAACCGTGTAGATATTCTTAAATCGTTTTCCTTTTTCACAATAAAATTCATCTAACCTTAACTCAAGATCGAAGAAGAGGATAAAACCCTGGAAAACATATACTTGTTTCCCGCTACTGACACTTGATTCAATGTCTCGTCTCTTCGGTGAATCATTTGAGCCCCGATACATTTTCGGTGCCATGGAGCTAGACCAGTGAGCTATTACGCTTTCTTCAAAGGATGGCTGCTTCCAAGCCACGCTGGGTCTGGCTCTCCCTTTTGCCTCATTCGCTTGATGTTGGTCTTTTTCATGCCATTTATCGAATCCCTATTTCGTTAAAAGGCGGAGAACCATTAGGAATTTCATTCCCCTCTGACGCCTAGAAGACAAAGAACGGGGAAAGTCAAGCCTTACTTCCGATTCCTTCCATCAATTCCTTCCCAGAAGAGGACGCTGTGAACAAAATGGGATTGATAGCATAGAAGAAGCTAAAATTGAATCGAGTAGGTTCTTTGCCTAAGACTAAATGGAAATTGGGCAATCTTGCCTCTATACTATCTAAGAAAGGGGATTGGAGCAACCCCGGAGTATAATAAAATAAGTTGGGATGGGAATGCTGTGAAATACCATATGGAAAGCTGAGCATTCTGAGACAGATGTAGCAGAAGTCGGGAATGGATTCCTCCATTTGACTTACCCTGGATTTCCTTTCCTATATGCTTTTCCGCCCGATGGATGGATGAAAGAACTATGCTACTAGGTATACTTATTCAATGGATGAGACTTCCCAATGGAAGAAGTCGATTTCGTAGACAAATGTCTGTCTGCCCAAAGGAACTCTGTCCTCTCGTCGCGCTTTCACCCGCACCCCCTGAGCACTCACTGGAAGAAGAGGAAGAAAGGAAGATGATCCAGTATCCCGGTCAATCGAGACCTACCCCCCTTATCTCTCTCCCGGCGAGACGGATTTCCTCAAGTTCTTGCAGGGTGAGAGACGAGGTGTACCGCAGTCTGGTCAGTGTATCTGTTCTGGTTACAGAGGACCATAGGTTCGAATCCTCTAAACAATCTTCCTTTCTCTGGGTTCTCTTCCGTATTTTAGTTCTTGTCAAGCTAGACGACATGACAAGCATTTTATAGAAGACGTCTCGCGGGCCTTTATCTCTTTTACCGTCGATTCGAGAGTGTCGTAAGACTCCCTCCATTATCAGTCATTGACCCGTACGAAAGAATAGTAAACAGAGCATGCCGTATAAAGATTCTAAATATGACAAGTCACCCTTGGATTCGAGAAGAAGGAAATGCTATTGACTCAGTCAGCTAGGTAGCTCATAATAATGACATTCAGTCTGTTAGTGGGCTTTCCAAAGTATGTTTACTCAACTAATATACTAAAGTTCGGTTCTCATAAAGAAGATCGTTCAACTTCTGTTTATGAATCGCATTTTGGTGCATACGTCGAGTTCTATGAGTAAGCATCGGGTTCGCCGGGGATAGGGTGGGGGTGTGGTTTTTCGGGACTACACTGGCTTTGTCATAGGAGCTTTTTCGATTTATCTTGGCGAAAATACTTCGGTTGTGGCATAATTTCTACCTACTATCCATGCAATCGAGCTATCTCAAGCGGAAATCTAAGACGTTCTCTGTGTTCTTTGAGCAGCTCTCGTCCGGTGCCGAACCAGAAAGCGTTCTTCTTTTCTTGAAGGACGGAGGAGAAACAATGGTTGATGTTGGCGATGGGCCCACTCCCTGGAAAATCCCTTGAACTGGATTCTGATCAAAGGAATTTTATTAATTTAACCCCTAATAAAAGTAAAAGACCTTTTTGGAGTAACAAGGCAATACCCAACACCAGACTTAGTGCTTTCTTCTTTGAACTCCCAGATCTTCGATTGGGCTAAATGGGGTTCTACCGGGAAACCATAGATTTTATAGTTTTCGCCATTTATTACTGGTCAAGCCGCTGGAATGGAATGAGATAAGAATTTTTCTCTTACAAAACGAGGATATCCAGACTTTGCAGATAAGGTTTTTCGAAGTTCAAGATCGGATTGACCATGAATTTTGCTGACGGTGACGAACTCAAAGTCTTCGCCATCTTTCACATCAACCATCACGCGACCGGAAACCCTCTGGATCGAACCTCTTTTAATGATCCTTTGACTCGGAAAGGTGTCAGCCAAAGTGGCAAAAGAAGGACTCGCTTGCGTATCTTACTAAATTTTGATTCTTACCCATCTTTCTGGCAATGCGGGACCACCTACCACTAGTGTCATATCCGGCCGGAGGGATTTATTGCAGGCTCCCGGCCCTACGAATGTCAGATGCAAATCCCCCGAAAAGTCTCTTCCCTTTCCAACGTCTATCCCAAGCCCTTTTTTTTTGAGGCAGGACTTATTCAAGTTCTTTAAACTCTTCCTGCTGACGGTGACGAACACAAAGTCTTCGCCCATCTTTCACATCAACTAGCACGCGACCGGAAACCCTCTGGATCGAACCTCTTTTAATGAGCCTTTGACTCGGTCATATCTTATTGTCCTACTTACCTGGAGATCGGTGAGCGTACACACTTTCTTTCCGCCGGGACGAAGCACAAGCATATCCTGTGCTATGGCTCTCCCTTCGGTTGCGTGACTGACAGCTCTCTTTTCAAGGAGTAAGAAGCGACCCCTAGGTCGCTTCGAAGGAACTCGGCAAAATGGCCCCGTAACTTCGGGAGAAGGGGTGCTCTCCTAAAATTAAGGGTATATGCAGGAATAGTTGAATCGAGCTCATGGATTTATCGAGGCCATTTATGGTCCAATCTAAGGAAAGGTTCATTAGCTATCATGAAATTATCCAATTTTTGACGATATTCAGCATCAACAAGCAACGGCTCCTACCGCGAAAGCCATTGCACGTAACTTTCATTCAACCCCCGTCCAATTGGATGATCGCATTGGCATGGCAGGAAGAAAAAAGTCAAAGGCAGGATGGTGTAATTTTAGAAGTGGTAAATAAAGATTCGATTCTCGAACTTGTGAAGGTAATGATTTTAGAAAATATTGGACTTAACCTAAACTAATAAAAATCAGGAAAATACACTAGAGATGATTTTTAGAAAATATGGAAAATACCAGGAATCAGGAATCAGGTAATTCTAACAATCTATGTGATTAATCATGTAATTCTTTTTAACAATTTAATTCAAGTTTGC